>JAJIYU010009556.1:0-16884 GCA_030144865.1 Tinospora cordifolia | reverse complement strand
GAATTGCCTTCTATATATGTATGTAATGTATTAGTTGAATTTCTTAAGGATTTTTTGTTGTGAACAATGTACATTTTCCAATTCAAATAGGAATTCTGATAGTTTTCTTTTTAACTAAGTTGCTACAATAAAAGACATTAATACACAATTAGGAATCACCGATTAAGTGGATGGAGCCGTCCAAAATCTAAGGGCAACCCCAATGGGGTGTAATGCCCAATAAATGTTGAGCGCTCGGTGCAAATCAAGCGCTCAACATCTGTTTTTTTTTTTAACTAGCTGACGCCTGGTTGTCCGGGCGCATTGAAGATGCCCTAATATTGGGTTCCTTTCCAAGTTGAATTTCTAAGAGTTTTTTAAAAAAGGGAACTCCTAATAACTCCAAATATACTAACTAAACTTTATATATCAACAAAATGACTAACTAATTAATAAGTCAACATTTGTGTTTTAGTTTGTTTATATTTATTATATGTTAGCATTCATTTGATTCTTATCTAATGTGCCTTCCTTGCACCCAATTTTATTGTATGTTTTGGAGATAGGCGTGAATTATTTGATATCTTCATATACATCTCTAAGATATTCTAAGGAGAAAATTAGTGCCAGTCTCAATCTATAGAAAACTTAAAATACTAATTTTGATTTGAAAGCCTGCCCATGCATGTTCAAATAGCTTACAAATAGAAATAACATTGAGTAAACATGACTTAATACTTCTTAACTAAAGGCCTCGCAAGGAGATCTTAAGCTTTGGATATAAAAAATATATATTATTTGAAGAGCTCTGGTCATTTGAACTTTATAATTGTTAGAATAGTAATTAGTCTAAAGGTCCACAAAAAGTTGACTTAATCAGGGATTATTTTGTAGGAACACAAGTGTTTATCTACGGGATTACTATTGAAAATAAACCAGAAAATTGGTGGGATTATTTTGTAGGAACATCTTTAGCCAAGTCTGTCTTTTGTTTTAGTTTTATTGTCAGGACGGAATCAATTTCACCCACCCATTCCTGTTATTTTACCTACTTCAGCTTTTCACTAATTTCAAATTTTAAAATCTAACATTTTCTTTATATCCTTCTGCTACAAAAATTTTAATTTTGCCTCTTTCGTTTTTATCATCTTCAAATTCTGATGCTCCCCTTGTTTTTTTAAGATTTTCAACCATTTAAACAGTTCAAATAGCATTTGGAAGATTTGACCGCAATAATTTAGTAAATTCTTGCAAAGGGATAACTTATTTTAGATTTGAAGGTGTTGGATTCATATTAGTTCAAGTGCAATCATAAATGTTTTGACCCATGTAATATATATATATATATGTATGTAAGTATGTATGTATGTATTAACCCTTCAAGTAAGGTAGAACATACATGTGTAATTAACCTTAGTTGGGTGGACATTCCTCTTTATGTATATGCCATTGAAGGGTTAGATAAGGCGAAATGGAGGGCCAATTTTTGGGCATCGAAACCCATTCTGTCGGGACCCCTTCCCTAGGGTGAAGGGCGAACCGACCGACACAGTGTCCCAATAAACTCGCCTGCAAGCTGAGCTTGCCAAGACACTGTTAAGCTTCAACGTACAACACCACGTCACATGCTATCAGAGGAATCATAAAGAATGCAGAAGGGATTTAACATGCGAACACCAATAAGAATTTCATATTTTCAAAACGGGTCATTACACATGTGTAGTAACGAGAGAGACTGTTCATTATATACTGGCTATCCTCACCCCTATACATAGGTCCTAACCTTCAAAAGACGATAACAGAAAGGGAAATACAAAGAAGTCCTACCAAAAGAGTAAGGGAACGCGGCTCTAGGCGATGACCACTCCCTTGCCCCTATCTGCTGTTGAAGAACCTGAAAAGTTAGAGTAGTGAGCCTAATTGTCCATGGCGGCTCAGTGAGTAATACAGTCTAATTCAAACTTAAAACAAGTATTCCACAATTAAAAACATGTGCCATGAATGCATGAGCAATAGCATTATGCAAGTGAATGCAACAGTAAACACCATTTAAATCTATAATGCAGTCGTGCACCTTCATTCAAAATAGTTAAATGATGATAAACATTCGTCGAGGCTCGCAAGCTCTCCGAGGCAATTAAAAATCATTCGAGCAGGTTGCAAGCAGTTAGGCGCATCATGTCGACTTCGATTTGGTCTTATTGTCGTTGCCATTATCGTAACGACCAACCAGGACTTATTGTCGTTGCCTTATAGTGACGGCCCAATTAGGTCTTATTGTCGTTGCCATCATCGTAGGCCCACAGAACCCCC
Source organism: Tinospora cordifolia (assembly GCA_030144865.1). Taxonomy (NCBI): domain Eukaryota; kingdom Viridiplantae; phylum Streptophyta; class Magnoliopsida; order Ranunculales; family Menispermaceae; genus Tinospora; species Tinospora cordifolia. The sequence continues at coordinate 14,592 of JAJIYU010009556.1, read as the reverse complement.
TGGTGGACACTCTGTGCTAGGTGGTCACCTCTCAGGGTCGTATAAGTGACCAACACAACTCACCCGAATGCTATACTCTCGGACCTCGAGTCTCGGTGCACTTTTCATTTAAAACCCATTTAAAAGAATGCAACTTCATCACAATATGTAATCTATTTTCATAATGCACAGAATAACAAGCTCTAAGAAATGAGTTAGAAAACACTACTCACAGGGATGCTTAGCTACCGGCGCTCTTCTTGCGACCGGTAGCATCCCGCTAACACTGGGTCCCGCGAAATTGAAGCAACTTCTTTTCATTAATATGTGACTTGGATCACTCTAATTCTATATCATTGGTTAATCAATTACTTGACCTAGTCAAGAATAGTTCACATACGTTCGTTCCCTTGCCTTAGTTACTAAGTCCATTTGATTGACCTCGGTCAATCTTGGTCAACCCTAGTCAACTCATCATGTGCTAACCTAGTTGGTCAACAGAGTCACACAGGGTCAATTTTGGTCCTTATGGGGTCAATTGGGCCAAAAGGGTCAATATTCCCAATTCCCACTACTTAGGCACAAACTTTAGCCTATGACCTTATCTGCTCAACCATTTTTTTGATTTTTCTGCGAGCAATCCGTTCATCGGATTTGCAGCAAACTTTGAAGAACTGTTCTAGACTTCTTAAGGTTTTCCCAGAATTTTAAATTATAATTTTTGGATCTCATTTACTAAGGTTTCCACGCATGATAACAGAAATTGCACAGATCTCGTATCCCCTGTGACAGGCAATGACTGTTTGCCTTGGTTGACCGAGCTACACACATCAGAATGTCCTGAAATTTTGTAGGCCACTTCTAGACAAATCATTGGCCATGAAACATCTGATGCAACTTGGAAAACAATTGAAGAAGTTTGTGGAGCTCATAATAGGGCCAAAATACAAATCTGCTATGTAAACATTTAGACAGCTCGGAAATGTGCTAAGAACCATATTTAATCTCTTGCGCCCTAAATGGACTTGATGCTAAATTTTTGCCCATTTCTACTCTTCTTCAAAACAAAGTTGATCTCACTTGGATCGATATGCATGCTTCTCTTCTTAGCTATGAGACCAAACTTCAAACACTACTATCAAATCAGTCTTCTACTGTGATTTCATCACCAAATATCTTACCAAATGCCTCCCTCAATACTGCCTTCACCAAACCGATACAAAAACAAAGTGCCCATTCAACAACCACTCAACAAGGAAATCAAAACCCATGTTCCCAACATTTTAACTATAGAGGTGTAAATAATTCCTGTCGGGACCCCTTCCCTAGGCCAAAGGGCGGCCTAACCGACACAGTGACTCAACAAACTCACTCATCAAGCCAAGTTCACCTAATCATTGTTAAGCCTTCCTTATTACAACATCAAACGACATTCGGAGTAATTCTAGAGTCTATTTTGCAAAAGTGCAAAAGTAAAGATAACATTTCAATTAAGTCTATAGGGAAATAACATGGAAGTTTCTTCCTACATATTACAAATTTTCTGGTTCCAAAATACAATTGACCATTAGACATAGACATATAAGAGACCCACCTCTAAATAGAATAGTTTGAATACATGCTAGTTGAAAACTACATCTAGACTAGGGTGTTAAATCATCAAATTCAACCCTATGGTCATTGCTTGAGCAGGTTATGAGTTAGGCATACCGGCCACTCAAGCGGGTCATGAGCTAGGCATATTCATCAAATACCCTAACCCCACGCTCGGTTCTCAAGTGTCATCACTCGAGTGGGTCTGAGGTTAGGCACACTGATCATATGCCTTAACCCTGACGCTCGGACCCCGAGTCTAAATCCAATCACATCGTGTATCCTAACCCCGTTCTCAGACCTCAAGCCTATGGTCTCACTATCGGTGTACATCTATGTATACTTCAAACCAATTGATGTAACTCAGATCACATGAAACCATTTAACCAATGTCACCTCACACACATTTTGTGCAAGGAATACAAGTCAAAGCAACACTTGAATTAAACTACTCACCTCGGGTTCTGCGCACCGATGTCCAGTCGACACTCGGTTTAGTCCCGCAATATATACTTAGATCTGCATCATTTAAACTCAATTTTAGTTCCTTTAAAAAAACGTGGCTCAATTCTAGTTCAATTGTCCCTAACCAGTCTCAGTTAACTCAAATTTAACTTGGATAAATTTGGTCAAACTTGGCCAATTGTTCAAGCTTAATCAACTAGTCAAACTTGATCAATTTAGTCAAAATTGGTCAATTTGGGTCAAAATAGGCCAAAATTGGGTCAATTTGGTTAAAATTTTCAATTTTCAGGACTTAACCAAATTTCAAGTTTTTGTTTTATCTGCATAGCGAATTTGTCAATTTTTTCGCAATCAATCCATGCATCGGATTTGCACGAAACTTTTCAGATTTCATCTACACTTAAACATTCCCCAGAATTTTATTTTTCAATTTTTGGACTCCTTTTGATATGTTTTTCAAGTGAGATAACAAGAGCTGTGAATTCTTGTTTTGCAGGTGCCAGACAGTTATATTGTGTATCAATTGACCCACCTAGCTAGGGGTGGCAATTCGCGTCATCGTGTCATAAAAGGGTCGTGTCGTAAATGGGTCATGTTTAACCGTATTCATAATCGTGTACCTGTTATAACCCATTTAACTTTTTATAATCAAAATTTAAAATAATTTTTTATTAAAAATATTAATAAAAATATAAAAAATTTAAATTTTAAAAAATTATATTTAAAATAATAATAATGAATTATATTATCAATAGATTAATAAATACATTAATTTTAAATTAACTTTTTTATAATTTATCTCTTAAATTATCTATAATCATATTAAACGTATCATTTTCAGGTTTTTCATGTTAACCCAAACCTGTTAATTTCATGTTAGATTATCGTGTCGTGTCACAAATTATCACCCCTACACCTAACCATGTCCATTTTGGATGAAACTTGGTACACTCATTCTTGGGTTGTCCAGCAAGGTGTCCACAAAGTTTTAGCTCAAAATGACAAGTTTTGGTTAGTCAACTGATCCCTCGGACTCTCAGCCAAGTCACAGAAACTTCTAGGTTCATGTTTTTAATTGGTTTTCTAGTGCTTATTTTTCCTCAGTAAACATCCAATCTAAAGCTATTTCTTACACTTATCATCAATATTTAGGTTATAGAACATCCTTATACTAAGTTCCATTCGAATCAGTAAGCATATGTAACCAAAAATTTGCTCATACATTTCATTGAACTCCTCACATGCCTCTTCTGCAAACTCTGAAATTTTTTAATTGTCAAAACACCTACCTAATACGGCATCTTGGCATGCATATAACACCATAAATACAAGGGCTTAAGGTTTGGCTTTTATACCTCCTTGTAGCCTCAAATGTGAGGTTTCATCACTCCAAGTCTTGGACCAAATGAATGTCCCTAGCTACTTCAAATGTTGTCTGAAAGTTACTTCCAAGAATAGTTTTTTGTTAGAATTGTTGTAACAGTTAACAACTAGCCAACTTTAACACCTTGTAAACCACGTTCAAGATATCAATTTTCATTTTCTATCAATCGAAGATTGAAGTACACATAGAGAGGATCAAAATAAGTGGTTTTACCTCAAAAATAGACCTTAGATGGGTTAGAAACCAGCCTCTCAAAAATTGGATCAACACACTTTTCTCTGCTTCTAATTTTCAACTATGTCGAATAGCTCCCCTTGGTGGTTATTTTCATCTCATTTGGCTGGTATTTTCAATCGATGGCTTGCACAGTCTTGAAGAGGGCAGTGAGAGCTTTACAAGGATTGTAAGCTTGTGTAAAACGAAGTTGCAACGAAAAGGTTATGAAGGCTTGAAGTTGACTAGTTGTAACAAAAATTCTGCAGAAAACTGGATTTTTGTGTTGCTTGGAAAGGTATTTGCACGACTCAAACAGTGCCACGTGGCCACCCACGTGACCTGGGGGTGGCCTAGCATGGTGCCCCGCTGGCCGGAGTTGCAGGGCTTGGTCAGCAACAGTGTCACTAGCCAACTTGGCTCATCATTTTGTTTTATTTTGCTTTTCCTTCCTTTTTCCTCATTTCTTTTCCTTTTTGTATGTATATATTTATTTATTCTCATTAATTTCTTTACTCATCGTTTTCCTTCAAAATTTTCAAAGATACTTCATATTCTAATATTTATACATTTTTCCCCCAAAAACATATACTTTACCCAAAAATTGGTATTTTTATCCCAAAAATCAAATAATTACATAAAAATTCATTATTCCTTTCTAAAAATTCAAATAAATTCTCCAAAAATCATATTTAATTTTCTCCCTAAAGTCATATTCCCTCAATAATAAATATGTTCTTTTTCAAAAAATTATATTTCTCATTTAATCTCAATTCCTTCAATTAAATGAATAAAATTAGAAAAAATTTGAGAAAATTTATGTGTTTTCATTGAAATTTAAAAAAATAAATGGGAATACATATATCGAATCCATCAACTTGTCGTCCAAAAATATGGGTTATTACAATTCCCGTGGCCAATTTCGAGGACAAGGTGGTCGTAACTATTCCAACTCCAATAGACCCACATGCCAAATATGTGGTAAACATGGACACTCAGTTGCGTACTGCTATTATCAAGTTGATGTCAACTATATGAGATCTCCACCTGCTTCAGGACCTCGCCTTGCAAAGCCCTTTACTACACCTAATGCATTGGTTGCCACAACGGACAATAGTTTAGATGAAGCATGGTATATTGACAGTGGTCTCTCCTCTCATGTAACCCTGGACCCATCTCAGCTGAGTGCACATTCTAATTATATAGGTAATCAATCATGGGTAGTTGATAACAACAGTTCTTCATCCATTTCACACTTTGGCAATGCTTCTTCCCCTTCTCTCCCTAAAACTCTGAATTTTGCCAATACTCTGTATGATCCTGATCTTAATAAAAATCCTATTATCTCAAGTAGGTAAACATATTTTGACCAATGATATTGAACTTGCCATTTCCTCCTATACAATGCCATGCTTTTTAGTCTCCAAAAAGATTCTAAAGCAATTCTTATCACAACTCACAAAATTTTGGTGGGGTAGTAATCAACACAAAACAAAATATTAATTGATGCGATTGGGTTAATCGAAGCATTCTGAAACAATTAGATGGTATTGACTTTGGAAATTAGGGGGTATTGGCTTTAGAAAATAAGTTGGAGAATTTTAATCAAGCCAAAGAGTTTGCTAGCAAGGTCTCTGAAAGCTAAACACTATCTCCACTTATCTTTCTTAAAGGCTTAGTTTGGATAGAAAACTCTCATCGTGATGGCGGAGCATACTAGCAAGTATAGACTTATGAGATAGAGGGGTTAGGTGGAGGATAGGGGTGTTCATCAACTAGATTAACCTGATCAAACTGACCAACCCAAACCTTTTGAGTTGGTTTGGGTTGACTTTTATGACATATTTGGGTTGAGTTTAATTTTAAAATACCCAACCCGAAAAAAGTTAGGTTGGGTTGAAGGTTAGACAACCAAAACCCAATTAAATCCTACCCAAACCAACAAAAATGAGACCCTATAATTTATAAGCTTTAGGCTTTTAGTTTAATGTAACTTTGTTAAACTTGTATTTAATAATTATTTGATATTTTGATAGTTAAAACTTGTACTATTTTTTAATGTTGTGATAATTCTTAGAATTAATTCTTAAAATAAAAATACAAAATATAAATATTTTTAAAAATTAAAAATGTATTTAAAAAAGAATAAAAAAAGAAATTATATCATCAATATATTAATAAATATATTAATTTTAAATTAACTAATTTATTATATGCCTCTTAACTTATTTTATTAAACAAGTCATTTTTGGATTTAGTAAGTTAATCTATTTATGACTCAAATTTTAGTTGTGTTTAACTTATTCTGACCTAAACTCGTTTGTGTTCATTCTAAACCTATTAAATGCATATATCATGTTCGGTTCAGGTTATCGTATCATGTCACAAAGTGTCATTCATAATTTATACATCCATTTTATACCTTTTGTAAATCTAATCTATAAAATGTACATTATATTTTCTTGGTCTAATCATAATGAATCTTGTAGCTCAATGCCCTGGCAATTTGTGTAAAAGTTTATAATTGTATGTTTCAATGACTCCCTTCTTTCTAGAAAGATTGTTTAGTGTTACTTTTCTACAAATTTTAAGAAAATCACCATTCACATTTTTATATGTTTCTTGACATTCTTCATAATTTATAAAATAGTTAAATGTAATAATATGAAAACAATTCTTTAAGGACAAATTAAAGATATAATATTTAAGACTTGGGAATAATTAATTTATATTCAATGACATATATACTAAGGAGCATTACAAAATCTTTCTATGTTTCTTTTAAGCTCAAAGTGATAATATTTGTAGTCCAAACTCAGTCAATCATTGAAGCCTAATATTGGCTCCTTTTGATAAAACATTTTATAAAGCGTTTTCAGACCAAAAACATTTTTAAAAGCCTTTAACACCTACTTTTAAATTTAATTGTAGTAATTTAAAAAAAAAAAAAACAAAGTCAGCCAATATTTATAACTCATAAGAAAATATTAGCTCCATTTGATAATTTTTTTTTCAATTAAAGTGTTTTTAGACCAAAAATAGTTTTAAAAGCATTTAATGTCCACTTTAATTTTTTAACTGCATTCATTCTTTTTGTTTTTTTTTTTTTTTGAAAAAAATAAAAACCAAGTGTTTTAATTTTTCCAGAACATGTTTTCTCGAATATAGTTATATAAAATATAAATCAAATGAGACCTAAAAAATGATTCACTATAAAAAAATACAAATAATTCACAATCTATAATCAAAGTTACCGAAATTTTTTTACACTATTTTTAAATTCTCACTTGCATTTCCCACATATCCTAATACACAAAAACAGTCATAATTACTTTTTATATTTTTAATTATTTTTTAAAATACAAAATTGACCAAATTATAAACAAAAACTTAAAAACTAGTACTAAAGAAACTGTTTCTAACTTGAATTTTACATTATCTGGTTTGAAACCACTCAATATCTAAAAACAAAGTAACATATGAAGTTGAAATATATTTATTTATTTTTTATAATGGTGTACTAAGTCATTATAATACATATAGTCTTAAATTATAATACACTATTTATTTATTTATTATAATATATATATATATATATATTTATTTATTTATTTTTTAGTTGATAGGTTGAAGATTTATATGCGGCTAGAAATCGTGGAATATATATATGTGTGTGTATGTATGTATATAAAATTTAAATTTACACAAGTAAATTTGTAACTTTAGGACGATAATTATTGAAGCAATTTCTTTAATGATATAAAAAAAGGTGACTAAATCAAACTGACTTGCCATGAAATCAAATAAAAAATCTTGTTAATTAAATTAAGTAATCCTAAATACCATTATCTATAAATGACATTTTTATGTAATTAATTTCAATTATTTATCACATATTATTAACCACTAGAATTTGTAAAGTAATTACTTTTGGAGTCCTGTTAATAGGGTGCCAAAATTACCTAAAAAAAAATATTGAAATCATTATACTTTTTCCTTTGAAAAAAGGAGTTCGGAATTAGTACATGATAGTAATAAATTTCCTTTCTTATGTATCAATTGATCCTTATTATCTTCCTCTTTAATATACATAATAAATGATTTTTTTTTCAATTATTGGACATTTTCAATTATTATGTTAATTTAAGAAGATTTATTAAAATTATTGTTAATTAATTATTATATATACTTATAGAGTTATAATTCTTCTTGCCTTGTAATCAGCTACAATTATATTCCTTCCTGTCACGGTCACGATAGACATTAATTATATGATAAAACATATAAGTATTTATTTATTTATTTATTCTTAACATGCAAGCTCATGGGATTTAGGTTGGTCAATTCCATCAGCACAAATGATTGCAAAGGGCCCGCCTCCAACATTATTTGTCTAACATGGGTTATATATGGCCCTGCCCTTTCACAGTACCACCTGTCCTTGTTGCCACCCACCAAACCCCTTCCCTATTTAAAACGAAAAAAAAAATAAAAATATTTAATTAATGAAAGAAAGGGATAAATTTATTTATACGAAAATACTTTGAATTCGAGATGACAAGTGATTTAAAAACTTTTTGAGATGCAATTTCAATAAACCATATCTGAAAATTTTTTTTTTAGCAATTTAAAAAAAATTTTAAATTTTTTTTGTCAAGAAAAAAAAATTTTAAATTGACCACTACACTTATAATTTGGATGAATAAATAAATCAAATTGTCATAATTATAAATATTATAGTCCTATGAAGATATAATTATAACAATTTTTTATATTAGTTTTTATATGATAATAATGATAAAATAATTATTATAGCTGAACATAAAATATATTGACTGCACATATAAAATTCAGGGTGTCTTCAATGGCACTCAGATAATGAACGCGTCAGCTCATTGTCTGGGTGTCACGTAATTAAAAAATAAAAAAATTAAAAAAAAATTAAAAAAATTATTGCACGCTCGATCTACACCGAATATTCAATAATCTTTTGCTGAGGTTCAGTGGTCAATAAACCTCCGTTAGAGTTGCCCTCAGACTGGTTGTTGGGTTTAACTTTTATAATTATTATTATTAAAAAAAGGAGAGTGCAAACGAAGGAGCGATGGGCCGAAAAATAAAAATAAAAATAGTAGTGTTGGTCGGCGTGGGATCGAAGCGAGTGCGACCTGGCACTATCATTATCCATGTTGGGTGGTGGGACCTGCCATCGCCAGCGCCTGGGAGCCGAGTGATGAACTGCTGCGCTCGCCGACGCCTCGGCCTCCGCTTCTAAATTCTCTGTCTCCTCGGAACGCTCGCAGTTCGCTCTGCCCGCTTTTTCGTTGCTTGGTGTGGTTGATGCGCGCGCTGGTATCTAAACAAGGGTTTGTTGCTTTGGGGAAATGCCGGAGCGGCTGCACGCGGCGGATGGTACCGATCGCTGCAATAGCGACTGCAAGTTTAGTGAAATGCTTGAGGAGTTTTTAGCAAAAACTTTGTTTCTTCATCTTCTTGTTGCTGATGGTTCGTTTGGGACGTTGCCATCGTCGTTATGATGAAGTTTGGTGAGTTCTCTCTGTTTCCTTCTTTCTTTTCTTTTTCGTTTTTGGGTTGTTGCATTTGTTGGTTTTGTATGGGTAGTTTGTTGTTTTGTTAAATCTGGGTTTTATCTGTCTGTATTTACTTTACTTGCGTTGTTTTGTCCCCCTTTTTGAAAGGATGTATTGAAAATCCCTGTCTTCATGCCTCCATGGATTCAGACAAGTTTGTTGGAGTTGGGTTCCTTCTGCATATGATCTGTATTTGATGTTGTAGTTATTCTTCTCTGTTTTCCTCTCTCTTTTTTTTTTCTTTTTTTCTTTTTTTTTTTTCTCTTTGGAAGTTAAGTTTCATTAGGTCGAAGAATCCTGGTCCAGTGGCTGGCGCATTAAATGTGATCCGGTGGCATGAGGATCCTTGCACAGATCATCTTGTAATTTTCTCAGGATCTGTTGAGGCATTAATTGGTGTCTTTTTCTTGTTGTGTGTTGAACTTTGCATAAATAGTACACGTTCTTTTTCCTTTTTTTTGGGTTTCCTAATCAATAATCTTAGCATGCGCCAACTACACGATTTCAGTTACCTGAGAATTACGCATCACATTCTAAATAAACAGAGATACAAATTTAAATGTATTGCCTATTGGGTTAGTTTAATTTACCTTTACTGATTAAAAAAATCAAAATTGGCAAGAATGAGGGAAGCAATTATGAATTTATGTGTAATGTGAATTTTGATTTTCCTTAAATAAAACTTTGAAGAAGAAAATAATGATTTAATGTTCATCTTACATGGCATTAATAAACTTGAATATGATAATTTATGGATGATCCTATGGTTAGAAAATTAAAATAGAGGGTAGTTTTGGTATCTAGGTAAAAATCTTACATCGAATGGTACTGCATTTTTTTTGTATATTGATAGTAAACAACACTACAAGACATTACTAATTTTACAGGCTATGCTGTAGATAAACCTATGTTGGGTCAGGACGAATGCATCTCGCATGAGATGAAAGGTTTAGACTTTAGTTGACATTTGATAGAAATATACATGCTGGATATACCCCAGTTCTACTACACTTACTGCTGTAAATATATCTTGGTATAACTCAAGAGCTTTTTGTCAAGTTCATGGGTAACTGCATGAATTTACTCCTTTCATTCTGTTTGATCTTCGCTAACATTCATATATTATTATAAAGAATGGTAATCATTAGCATGTTATCCAAAAGTCAAGGTTGTTTTACTACTAGGTTTGATCAAAGAGGCCAATGCACGAATCTCACTTATTAAGGTCTCAGGAAATGGTTGTGCTTCTTTTGGGTCTATGATACCAACATTATGCTGCATTGCCTGAGGCTGTCTCCTCAACTCTTAGATTCAAATACACCACAAAAGTCAAATTTAGTATCATGGGAGTGTTTTTAAGTTATTTGATGATGTTATAAAGTTTAAGTCATAATGCTGTAAAAGTTGGTGCTCAAAGGGAGCATTGCAAGTGCCTTGGATTTGGGCTAATAATCTAGTGCTTCTATGAAAGATGCTCTATTTAATGCTTGGAGTTTGAATTGAAATTTCCATTGACACAACCACTTTGAGTTGTTGAATGGCAATAGAAAAGAGGAATTTAATGCAATATATGGACCATTCGTTCCCTTTGGTTGGAAGTGGAAATAAGAGAACAATAGTGAGTTGGTGCAGCCCTCAACTTAGACTTGGAAAATTAAGTCAATCTTTGGCTAAAAGCGACCTAGCACTCAAGCAAGCCAAGGGTTCTATGGACTAGCTGGGGTGTGAGTTTGATGTCCTATGTTTTCATAAACAATGATTGAATCTGTCTTAGTTGATTTTGGAAGACCTTTAACTTTCAAGGTGGGAAATCCATTTCAATGACATGCATCCTTAAGTAGTGAACATTTTGGTGTTTTTGTCTGTTTTCCACAAACCTTCAAAATTGAATAAGGAATGATGGACTAATCCCTGTGTATATAGAGCTAATAATGTTTGGAAAATTTGGAAAATACTACCATCTAGAATCTTTTAATTAATGGTAACAACTACAAGTTGAATGAAACTCGCAAAGCTTCTCCAAGTTTCAATTTTTTTTTTATTTACTTTACTCATCAAATTACAAGTTAAATGTAAGCAATGTGTACATATATGTTAAAGGGAGCAATGAACAAATACAAAAGAGGTACATCATCAAGAACTTCATCAAGAACTTCACAAACCCAAGCAAAGACTATGACTAATTTTTAGTTGACCTTACTCAAACATTCACTTCACCATTTCCATTGGCTAGGTTGCACAAGCAACCCAATAAGAAGCAATAAAAAGTGAAGACTCTAAAAGAGGGAAGATAAGAATTTGATAAACATTAATAGAAGAAGCTAATTGATATAATTGACCCATGTAGTTTTGTTGAGTTGTGTCTGTCATCTTCCGACATTAAATGCTAACTATCCTTGTCCATACTGTTGCCATACTATAGCAACTTTTCTTAATATGATTTTTAAAGTATAGAGGATATTGCTTGAAAAAGATATTAACAATGGTATCATGCCTTTCAATTCTATATGGAGCATCCTTTTTGCATTTCAATATTTCTAACAAGCTCATGGATCTTCACAGCGGAGATCATTTAAAGCCTTTCTATGACGGATTGGTTCTTGGATTGAGGGGATATCATGTGTAGACTATAATGTATAAGGGTCTTTTAATTGCGATTTAAGTCTGAAATCTTGGTTTCTATGCTTTGGTTGGACAGCGTGTAATTGGGATTGTCATCAATGCAACTATATTTGTTTTCTGTTTGCCCAAGAAAAAAGAAAAAAATTACAAGCTTCCTAAAAGCCTATACTAATAGATGGCAAACATCTGTAGGTTAGTGATTTTGCTTAGTTTTTACTAACATGACTGAACTGAAGATATGTCAAGGTTGACTAAAGTTTTTGACTAAGTTTTAAACTTATTGAAAGTCACGAAAACATTATGATGATGGCCACAGAAGCTGACAGTTAATAAATCAGCATAAAAGTAGTTGAAACCATGTTAGAAATCGTATTATAATGATGGCCTCAACTTTTCAGTATTTCCTCAGACCTCAAAGTTCATGATCTTTGCAAGATTATGCTTGTTTTTGGTCTTTTTACAGCTTCTCTCAGAATGTTTTCCAGTGTGATTGAGCAGTTTCTTTGCTTATATTCCTTGGCAACTGTGTGCCATAAGTATGCATTCAGTTTGTATAGCACATTGCTTCTTTTAGATAGGTAAAATAAAGTCCTGTGGCCTTAAATATATGGGCTGCATTATTCTTTCCATTCGTCATTGCATTGCTAATCCTACAATTCATGTAATTTGTCTGCTGAACCTTGTTTATAGATTCCCTTTTTCCTTATTTTAATATTTTTTTCCAAGCATGTCGTGTGACGGTATTTCAACTGAATACCATAAGAATTATCATGCCAATTCTGTTGTAGTTGAAACGATACATACTTTTTTCAGGTTTTCCACCGAAAGTGTCAGACTCACCTCAAGGGCAAAGTTTGAATGGAAGTTTTAGGAGGTCAAGATCAGGTGTCTTTCTATAGTGCCCTTCATTTTGTTGTGAATTGCCTTTTAATTCAATAGGACATGTTCAATAGTTAGTTAATTTTGCATCTGTCACTTTTTTTCTTCTTTTGTATTAGCTTTGCATCTGTGGTTAGACTTTTAAGGCCCCAATAAGTTATGGTACTTACCAGAAAATATTTTAATAAATATTTGATTTCTGCTAGTCAAATATTGCCTCATTCCATTCTCTACAAGGAATTTTGACCACTACGATAATGTTACAACAGAATGAGTTTTGAACTGATGAAGAAACAGTGGGGGGAAAAATAAAATTAATGAAGAAGGCCTTCAATTAAAATTAGTTCACATTTGTTTACAAAGTAGTTATTGCAATGTCATGCTCATGATTTTAAGTTTCATATCATCCACATGATTTACTTCAGTTTCATTGTTCTATTGAAATTGAACTTTCCTTCTTTTGTTTTGTTTTGTTTTTTTTTTTAATTTTTTTAAACTAAATGTTTAATTATTGGTAAACTTATAAGCAGTAGAAAGTTTAGTTAGTTTTAATTTCTTTAAGTTAAATTAGATAAAAAATTTATTATTGATTTTAAAGATAATAATATTTAGGACTAGTTGCACATACTTATAATCCACTGGAACATATAGTAAGGTTTGATAGAAGCATTATTTATGTGATATATTTAACCCTTCTTTTAGGTGATCAACATATGGCAGGCACCCCTTCTTGCATACTCAGTGTTATAAATTTATGCACAAGGAGATGTTTTAGTTGATATTGAAAATTGTTTTACTTGTGTTTTGGTTAGAGTTAGGTAATGCGTGGTGATACTCATTCATAATATATTTGACTCAATATAATATCTAATTTCCTACACATGTATCAGCATGTAAAAAAACAGATGGATTTTAATATAAATTTGATTTGAATATCTATGGAGCAATTAACCTCAAATTCATAATGTAGTTAATAAATTAGTGGTCTCTTATTGAGCAAATTAAAAGAAAACATGATCTTGAATAGCTTCTAAAGTTTATTGGGAGTAGGCTTGAAATTAGAACATTCCCCTTGTAAATTTTCATTTCAAATTCACAATTATCTAGTAAAAGATTTTGTGATGTAGTGGTGTGTCAAACTATTGTGAGCCCAAAATTTGCAGTACAATAAGTTCCTTGGGTGAATATGGTGGTTTCATGCTATGTTCTCTTGATGATTGATTTTGAGAACCAGTGTTGTCAAGGCGGTTTAAGATGATAAGCCTTCATAAGGCGAGGCGGGATCTAAGTGGTCCTTAAAATAATTATTTAAAAGTCCCTGAAGAATTATTTATCTATTGGTGCCTCACTCAAAATATATATATATATAGGTATAGGTATAGGTATATTGTTTAATATTTTTTATAATTTAAATTTAATTCATTAATTATATATAAATTATAAAATTATAAATAATGACATATATTAGATAATACATCATGATAAACCCATGATCATTTCACATACTTCATAATCATAACATTCCAAAAAGAGGACTTAGTTGTTGGAGAGAGAGAGATCATGACAGTGGGTGAGAAGAGATGCAGAAAGACAAAGAGGGAGAGAGCCAAGAGAGAGAGGGAGAGAGACGCATAGTGAGACGAAGAGTCGTTGAAGTCGATCACCGAAGAAGACATCGAAGTTGCTTGTCAGAGTTTCGGAGATGATCGTTGGAGCGTCAAAGGTGTTCATTGGAGCTGGTTCATGTCGTTCGATTTTGAGAGATTTGAGAATGGCGTTGGTCGATTAGATTTAGATTAGAACTTGAAAAAATTAATTAATTAATTGAAAGCTTTCCAATCTTTTTAGATTTACGGAGAACCCCCC
>JAJIYU010009555.1:0-16885 GCA_030144865.1 Tinospora cordifolia | reverse complement strand
TGAGTTTCTAATTATATGATACTTAGAAATCCCAGAGAATTGGGAAAAGAATGGAAAGTGTAAAAAATAGAAATAATGTGACATTGACCTGTTTCCCGGCCAGTGGCGGTCTATGTCGTACCTCTTAAGCGAGCAGAAAGGGAAAGAATTGAATTTAAGGGAGGCGGGGTGTTACAAAGGTGGTATCGAACACTTTCAAAGACTAAGTGAATGTAATTAAGATGAATACTCTGAAAGTCCAACAAAATTGGGATAAAAAAAAGAAAGTCAAGTGTAAACCACTTGTAAAAGTAACATGGCCCAGCACGCCGTGTGGTCTGGTCCACCGAGTTGGGGGTTGGGGTGTTACAGAATGCCTACAAGCATGCTAGGGTGCATTTAAATAATGATTTGATGCTATGAGTGCATATGTTTACATGAATGCTGAGTAGTGTGATTTTTTTATCCATGCTTGATGTTACATGCTCTTATAACATTAGAAATGCATGACTTTATCATGAGATATCATGAGATGAATAACATATCTGATTTACATGTATAAGGGATGCATGTTCTATGATGGAATGATATACATGCATAATATGATGAAATGTGTGCTTGTATCATTTCAATCACGTTAAATTAAGATTTGAACCACATACTATGGCAGTGGTCCTCAAGGGATCACTGTGGGTGTTCTGTGATAAGGAATGATGGATTTGTCCCTAGTTTCTAATGATAGAACGATGGGTGTAAGCCTAATTCTTGGAGATGGAGTGATGGGTGTGATCTCATTCTCGGGTTGGGTGATGGCTGTGTTCCTATACCCCATTGGAATTTCGCATATATTGCACTTTCCCTCTTTTCGTTTGATATGATGATGATGAGAGAACACTGGGTTTAAGCCCTTTGGTCTGATTTACGACTAGCAAACAATTTAATGTTTGAAACGTGTAATGCACGATAAGTGGTTGCATGTTCTGTGTTGATTTAAATAATGTTATTGATGTACTGTGTATGATCCACTTGACTCTTGAGCTCACCCCACCTTTTCATTTTAGGTGATATTTGAGGCGATACCTGTTGACCGATATCTCCAAGATATCTTACTTCTTAGGTGAAAACTCCTCCATGGAGGTTGACTTATGATACTTTCATTGAGTACATGATTTTGATTAAGCAATTGGTTCATCAAATTGATTTGGATGTGGAACTTTTCTTTGTGAGTTACCATATAGGCCATATTTTTAGTGACTTCTATTTGGAAATTTAATTTTAGAATTTACTAAGTTTAAATATTTGGGCTTGATGGTTTCTTTTATTGAATTATCTTTTACATGTCCCCTTGAGATATCTTTTGGTATGCCCAAGAGGTTGGTAAGTTTTACATGTGAGATCTAGTTTGTCTAGAAGACTATAGCTTAGTGTTGTATGTGAGAAATGTAACGTCTTGATTCTCGGTGGTTACATATGTACTGATAAGTAATGTAGAAGGGGTGCGTTTGTCCATGCATGGCCTTGATGTGATAGAAATGAAAAACCAAGGATTGGGGTGTTGCATGGGTGATCTATAGTTTTATAAGGAGTGATATTGTAGACTCAAGAGTAATCATTCTATTTGAGTGTGACATGGTTGGATGGTCACTGGTGGCTGACAAGATTACTAGAATTTGATGATAGTCTTAGAGACGAAAAACATTCATCTTAATTCTACTTTTGTCTGTGTTACAAAGAATGACATTAGCTTGTAGGTCCTATATCAGTCATATTGCAACAATCATGTAACAATTGTAAGTGTTTAATCATAGTAAAATCTCTTTCTTTTGGCTAGGCCTTGTAAATTGTAATACCCTGATAAATTATTGCATAAGAATATATAAGATCATAAATGAGTCCATAGAAGTACTAAGCACATCAAATATTTTAGGGGTAAAATGATAATTTGACCACCTAAGGTTAAAATGGTAATTTAGCCACCTATGGGTAAAATGTTCAATTCACATGAAAAATGAATTGTAGAACAACACTGTGTGAAACAATAAATGATTTTAAGTATGAAAAGTTATTTGAATAAATAGGGGGTGAAACGATGATTTTTTCACTAGAGGCCAAAATGGTCATTTCACTTAAGACCAGACACATGTACCATTATAAAAGTAATGTAAGAATAATTTATATAAAATATAACAGAATAAAGTATCTTAAAATCATTATAGACATGACGGAGATTAAATCAATAAATTTATGTAAATTAAAGAATATGCCTATATGGACATTTGAGGCATAGTACAAATTATTAGGAAATAAATACACAAAAATCTTTAAATAATAAATCTATAAATAACCTTTTAAATGAACACCTAATGATTAGAAAACTTTCTAAAAATAAAATGACTTAAATCAAGGGCCAAATAAGAGCTTATAGTATGAACAATAGGCTTGGTAGCTAAAACAACTGGAGACTGACATGTGTGCACAATGTGGACCTGAAACTTGAATAATAAACAACACCGGAACATTAAACATACTCAAAAGTTGCACCCCAAGTTAGAGTTTGAAATTTCAAACTAAATAAGAAACAAAAATAACCAAGGAAGTTGCTAAAAATCTACATTTTCCAAAACCCACATTCTCTTCACAAAATGAAAACAAGTATTAGAAATATTTCTAAAATGAAATCAACTCAAAAGAATGTATTAGCAATTATAAAATAATTACGTACTTATATATGTGCTTGAAAAATAAGTAAAATAGAGAATTAGAAAGGTTTCTAAAATGAAATCAACTCAAAAGAATGTATTAGTAACTTCTAAAACAACTACTTACTAATATATGTGAGTGGAAGAAAAATAAAATAAAGAATTAGAAAGGTTTCTAAAATGAAATCAATCCAAAAGAACGTATTAGTAACTTCTAAAACTTTTACTTAATAATTCTTATGCATAGGAAACAAATAAAATAGAAAGAGAAAGAGTTTTAGAAAGGTTTCTATAATGAAGACACCCCAAACTTGCCAATTCTTACCTATTTGAACTTTATATAAACCTTGGACCTCTCCCCATTCTCTTCATTTTAGCAAGAACTAGACAAATCCCTTCTTGCTCTCTCTGCCCCTCTTGGATCAAAAGGAGTAAAGCTATTTTGAGGTGAAAGTGAATTCTAAATTTTACTTTATTATTTTGATTCAATAAGATGTCCATGAGTGATTATACTTGAATATGCATGCTCTATATTGAAATAATCATACATGCCATGCCTAGATGTCACATGCCTAGGTTTGCATGAATAAAAATGTATGTTATGTGATGATATGATCTATATTCTATGTTGTTACCATGTTCATATGTTAAAATTTTAAATCATGTTAGTTTACATTTATGAATGCTATGCTTTACACTTAATAGAAAGATTCATTATGATTATAACCACATACCAAAATAGTGTCCCAAAGGAAATTACTGTAGGTGTTCTTAAGATTGGAATGATGGGGTTTGTCCCTAATTCACATGGGTAAGACCCAAAGTCTCGGATAATGGGTTAGACCCCAGATCCATTGGAAACTAGCATAAAGATTGCCCTTTCCTCCTTTGATATGAATTTTGTTAAGACTACTGAGGTTGACTCCTTTCGGTCTTAATTATGACTGTTAAACAAGTAATTGATTGAAGCATGCAATGTTTGGAAGTATTTGACATATATGTCTTATTTGTTGAAATAATGACATAAATATTTAGAATAATCCACTGGGCTTTATGCTCACCCTTCCTTCTTCTATCGTTTCAAGATATTGACAAACAGAGAGCACGCGAATGTCACTAGATATTATTTCTTTTAATTATAGGGCATGTTAGCCCAAATTTTGTTATTTGTGATTATTTCTGCTATAATAAACAATTAAGGGTTTTGTACCTTTGGATTGAATTAATAATATTGAATTATTTTTCTTCAAGATATCTTGTTATCTTATTAAGAAATGTTACAAGTTAATGTTACTCAGGAAATCTAGAGAATTGGGACCGAAATAGAAAGAATGAAACAAAGTAACACTGACCTACATCCTGGTCGAGTGGTGTGTTCCACTTGTAGAGAATTTGGGAGAGGCGAGGTATTACATAGATATAGGTATTGTCTGAATTGCGTAAATGAGTCTTATGCCTCCTCTCTTTACTTTACTTTGAATTAATTATTGTTGCACTTAATTTTTAATTATTCACATATTTGATCAACACTAACATAACTCTAGAACCTACATAACTCTAGAACCTACATAATTATTCACATATTTGATCAACACTAACATAACTCTAGAACCTACAATTGGTATCAAAACACATCTTTTCAATTTTCTTTTAACCTTTAACGTCATAGGTGAGATTCAAAATAACAATTCAACATGAGTTACAAAGCATCAAAATCATGATTAGAATGAGTCACTCCAAGGAAGGTGTATCAATAGCAAGACCACCTTTGTTAGAAGAGCACAACTATGCATATTGGAAGATTAAGATGAGACATACATTCAGTCATTAGACGAATATGCATGGAGAGTGGTTGTAAATGGTTAGATACATTAACGGTTGCTAATAAAAAAAATAATAAACCTTGAAATTCAGAGCTCAATGGACTAAAGAAGAAAGGAGGTTGAGCTTAGCTAACTCCAAAACCCTTAACACTATCTTCAATGTTGTCAACGTAGAACAATTTAAACTAATTTTAACATATAAAACTATAACACCTCGACCTCTAATCACCCAAACTAGGGCTAAATTATGAAATTCCCTTAGGTGCAATAAATACTAGGCGATAAATAAACATCAAATAATAGTTACGTGGTCAACCAAGGGTCGAGAATGCTACGTTATAACCGTATCCCACTAATGATCATAGTGTGCATCAAATAATATAAATCATGATGTATTAAAATAAAATGTTAAACGAATATCATGTAATGAATTTTTTCGTAATGAATAAAAACAAGACCATAAGTAAGTTGAAATAGTGGTTGTTTCATTAATACTAAACTAAAACAACCGATACATAATCTAAAAACATCAAAATTGGTTCCTTGGTTGACTCAAACTAGATCAGTAGACTCCATCAGGGTTCAAGAGATTACTTGATTTAGTATATACCTAAAAAGAATAAAAGGAAATGAGATGAGCTTAAAGAAGCCCAGTAGATTATCCCAAGCACAACTCATGTATTATAAAAATTAAAACACCAATGCAAACACTTCCAAGACATCAAACAATTCAAACAATTCATTATTTTAAGGTTGATGTGAAAATCAAAAGGACTATCCTCAGTATTTTCTTTCTCTTGGATGAGACATCCATCAGTTTAGAGCATAATCCAGGGACAACTCCTAAAGTAAGCATTGACCCTTAAGGACACCATTTCAAAAGGTATTGACTATCAAAGACGCCTCTAAAGCAAGGTCCTTCTACAAGTACACCCTAAATAAAAACTATGTAGTGGTTATACACTGGAGTGGTACTATACTAGTCCATGACCATAACTCAACTTATCTCTAATCGGAGAATGTTCGGTGGTGGTCAAATATGGACACACCACGCTGAGCCTACTCACTGGGGACAACACCCACATTGATCAAATACGAATACGCAACCAGTATATGTTTGATTTCTTAATCATCTTTATTTAGTTGAAGGCACACTGTAAATAGAATAATCGTACACATGCAAAGATCATATAAATAAGTAAATCAATAATAGGATTCTATCATTCATATCATGGCATAATAAATAACTTAATATCCTTGCATGCTTCTAATCATACAGTCATTCATACATACAAACTAACATAGAATCAAAGAAACACTAACATGAACCTAATCACAAGATTCATCAAAATAAACTTATTCTTATTAGGGTTTCAATAATTATAATATAAGAGAGTCAAGGGTCATTCCACTTGTACTTGTGTTTCATGTTCCTCGAGATTTGTGACTTGATGTCGATCCACTGAAGCTAACCTAACAAGTTTCAATGTCAACTTTAATGTCTTATCTTACACCTAAGTATTCTTAAATCTTCTCCAATCTTGTTTATTCTTTTTTGTTTAAGGGTGTGATGTAGTCTCTAATCACTACTCCTACCAAACTAGACATCCCTACATGACTTAGGGTTCTTTATATTTTTTGTTCCAATCTCGAAGAGTCATTGTCCATGACTTCTTGAAACTTGTTTAATGTGAGTTTTTGGTTCCTATGCAAAATTATGATCATCAGGCACACGTTATACCAAAACCATCCTTGTGCTCTATTTTGGTGGACTCGTTTTTGACATTACACGTGACAAACCATTTGGGACCTACTTTAACACTTAGGTTATGTTCCTAAGATGTCTCTAAGTTTATTTGACATGTTCATTATTACCTATAAAGGTATATTAAGTTGTTTGTAAATGGCATACCGAAAGTATCCCATTTTTAGGTTTTTTAGATCTGTTTTGTGTCTTACAGGGCTATGGGCTAAGGTTTCTATTTCTGATCACTTTCCTTCAATTCTAAACTATATCCTAATAGTTTTTAATTTTTTTTAACCATAGTAAAGGGGCTGTAACATTTATTCCTAATCTCTTAACAGTAAGGCACATGAAAAACCCTATTTTAGAGTGTTTTCATGCCCATTTTGCTTCCAAATCAAGCCCACACCTTTAGAGATTTGATCCCATCCTTTTTCTCATCACTCCCTTTCCGTTCTAAGTGTGTAACTCATGTGTAAAATGCTCCAACATAAGAAAGGTTGCATCATCCAAAAATTCAAAGTGATCATGGACGAGAGTTGAAGAGTTAAAAGTTCATAGATTTGTATAACAAGCATGGGATAAATCATGAGTTCTCAGCACCAAATGTGCCTCAACAGAATGGTGTGGTCAAAAGAAAGAACAAGAGCTTGTAAGAAATGGCAAGAGTATTGCTACATACAGCGGTTTTACCAACCAAAATTTGAGGGTGAAGTTATAAACACTATTGCAATTACCATTAACAAAAGTATATCTTAGACCAAGGACAACTAAGACACTCTATGAGTTGTGGAAAGGGAGAAAGCCCAATGTAAGTTATTTTTAAATTTGTGGGAGTACATATTATATTCTTAATAACAAAAAAACATATGAATGATGTGAAGAATGATAAGTGAATCTTTCCCATGTATGCAACAAACATTAAAGCCTATCAATTATTCAACAACTGTTTTTAGGCAATCATGGAATCCATGAACGTGGTGCTCAACAATCACTAAAAGGATGAGATTGTATATGAAGAAGACATTACTCAAGAACAAAAATTAGTATGTATTAAGATAACTATCGAACCCGCTACTATAACCACGGGTGACACAATGAACATACAAGAAGATAGAAGATCAAATGAAAAAGGAATGTCAAGACTTGGGTGAACCATCTTCTAGAGTTCAGAGAAATCATCTAATCAACTTAATGATAGAAGATTTGAAAAAAGTAAGAAGATTAATGAATGTACCAAGAAGAGACTATAGAGGAATTGGCATGATTCTTCTACTATGCTTCAACAATTAAACCAAAGAGTGTCAAAGTAGCCTTGGAGGATAAAAGAAGTCAAGTTTGGGAACTTGCTCCATGGCCTACTAAAGTAAATGTGACTACAACAAAGTATATCTTCAAAAATTAAATGAATGAGTATGGAAACATTACCAGAAATAAGGTAAGACTAGTAGTATAGGGATGTACTCAAATCGAAGAAATTGAATTTGATGAAACCTTTACATTAGTGGCAAGACTCAAATCTATCAGAATCCTCCTTTCTATAACTTCTATATCCAAATTGCAACAAACAGATGTGAAAAGTGATTTCTTAAATGGATGCTTGAACAAGAAAATTTACATATAACAACAAATGGGGTTTGAAAGTCATAAATTTCTAGACCATTTTTATCATCTCAAGAAGGCTCTGTATGGACTAAAATAAAACCCCTTGCATGGTATAACAAACTCACTTCTTTTCTTACACTTAAAGGGTGCACTTGAGGTAATATGGATAAAATTCTACTTCTTAAAATTGTCAATAATCATCTTATGATTGCTCGAATTTCTATAGATGACATTATTTTTAGGTCTACATTATCTAAGCTTTATAATGAGTTTACTAAGTTGATGAAGGATGAGTTTGAAATGAGTATGGTAGGTGAGCTAAACTACTGCTTGAGACTCCAAATTAAACAAAATCCATAAGATATTTTATTTCTCAGCCTAAATATGCTAGAAATCTTGTACATAAGTTTGGACTTGATAAGATTAAATACATGAGAACACCAATGAACAAGATAACCAAAGAAATTGAAAGAAAAAAAAATTTAAAACCAAGTCTGTATGGGAGCATGATTGATAGTCTATTGTACCTGACAACAAGTTAACCATATTTAAGTTGTAGTGCTAAGATATGTGCTAGTTATCAAACAACACCAAAGGAATCACATGTAGGTGTACTCAGGCGTATCATTAGATATGTTACTAGAACTATAAAGTATGGGATCTAGATGACTAGAGACAATAACCTCAAAATAGTAGGGAAACAAAGATGTTGATTGAGTTGATAACTTAGAAGATAGTAAGAGCACTACGGGAGGATGTTCTTATGTAGGGAACAATCTAGTATCGTGGATGAATAAGAAAGAAAATAGTATTTTGTTAGCAGCCAAAATCTATAGTGCACAATTAGTGTGGATGTGATAGATGATGAATGATTATGGGATTAAACATTAGGAAATAGTATTGTATTCTGATAATAAGAGTACCATAGACATTTTCAAAAATTCAGTACAACATTCTTAGAAAAAGCACATAGATTTCAAACACCATTTTATTAGGGAGTTGGTAGAACGAAAAATTATTATGTTGAAATATGTGGTAACTCAAAAACAATTAGCATATACACTTACAAAATCGTTGGATGCTATCAAATTAAAACAACTGAAGGCTTTTTGGGGTTATGTGTTAGATGAAAGAATTTAAAAATTTAAACAAAATAAATTAAAAATATAAATAAATAAATAAATATAATGTTATAGTCTGCTATATTTTGGAATATGTGCTTTATATTTATTACTTTTGAAAAATTAATGGGACCATGATCATTTTTTTGTGTATATTAGTAATTTTTTTTTTCAAACATACGTGTCATTGAATATTTTAATGATGATTTATGAAGGTTAAATATGTAACTCCACTGCATTCTAGTGCTTAGGTCAAATTGATGGGCTCCATTATTGTTTACATCTTATAGTTGTGTGTGTGGTTTCCAAAAATTGTGAAGGTTCTCTTCCCACTACAAAATAGTCTAGGGACACTTCCAAGGACATCTTTTGGAGAAGACATCAAACTATCAGTGACAATCCCAAGGGTTAGCATCAAACCCTCAAAGACGTCTCTTAAAGAAGACATTAGACTATTAAGACACCCTCAAAGATTAGCATCATACCTGTGAATAAACTTGGGACAAAATCATTGATAATGCTCATTTTCATGTTAAATTTATTATCTTACAATTGAACATTATCGTATTTTAATGCTCATTATTTAATAATTAATTATAAATGTATTTAACTTCTTTTTTTTATGAATTCATATATTTTCAAAGAAGTTAATATATTAATATCAAATCACATGCATTATATAAATCAATTATGATTGATTATTCATTATACAATATTATTTTAATTGTAGGAAATGTAGATGTAATGAGATATTAGCAATAATGGAGCATGTGAGCTTAGGAGCCTCGACATCATGAAACTCACCAAAGCATCACCCTAAGATTTATAAGACATGGCATCATACTATTCATTTATCATTAAAGTGAAGATCTTATAAATCTCGAGAAGTATCATTGGTCAAGACAAAAGTTGGAGGAATCTCAACACACATGGAGACATCTTCTTTACCCACCATTTCCTTGTTGTGAATCAAGAGAATAATCTAATGGATGAGTTTAATTTTATAAGAGAACAAAGTTGATAGTGATTAGTAAAGTAGTTTTTCCAAGAATCCACATGTCACATTTTTCCTTTTAGCTTAGTCCTAACCCATCTTATTTCTCTTTTTTTTTAACGTAATCAACATTAGGAAAAGTCCCTCTTATACACCACCATTCTCCTTTATTTACATTGGCCACCCTTCCCCATGCTTCTTGCCATACATAGACATATATTACATTTCATTTAAATTTCTCACCATCTTACACAAAAAGCGTTAAGTAAATCATCAATAACTTATACCATTCATCCACATCACCTTTAGACCATCTCCTATTGGTCCATCATCTCCTTGGAACATCTATATAAAACCCTCAAATCCATGCTTGAGTGGCATCCCATTTTCATTTCTCTCTGGATCGCATTCGAGCTCTCCCTACTTCTCATTTTTCATTTTTCATTTATTTTATTTTTGCTTTTCCTTAGCCTTCAAGTTTATGGAAGGCTAAGTCTTTTATTGGGGCTAAAAGGAAACCCTCTACACTCTTCTCTTGAGAATTCTTGGGTAACATTTATATCTTATTTTAATTGAAATGTGTTCTCTCATGTTTTTGTTGGATTTTATATTAAACTTCATACATTATATCGTGCACTTTGTATAGTTGATTTTACAAAATCTAATGAAAGATTGAGGTATTTCATTTTTATTTTAGTGTGACATTTTATAGTTTTTTTTATGTGTCATATCATGTATTTCACATACTTAGGACTCACATTTTGCATTCATACATATTACAACTTTAGTTTTACTTTGCTTTTTATCATAAATATCTCTTGTAGGAGAACATTACTTCTTGATATATTTGGGCTTAAAGGATCATCATTGTGGGTGGAAAAACTTTTTAGTTATTTCTATCCCTAATTTTTTTACTCAAGAAGGACTAAAAGAGGAAATGATTGGGCCTACTCTAATGCCCTAACTTTTCCATCTTATTATTGTTCCTATATTATCAAAGTATTATCATTATCTAATATTTTTTTTCTTATTTTCTTGTTTTATTAAATGTAGTAAACCTCAACTTTAGAAACTCATCCTAATCCTTTGGTTTCAACCTTAGGCTCTTCATGTTTATTATTTGTTGCATGTACTTTATCATTTTCTCCTACTTACACTTATAATTTATTACATCACTTGCTTTATGCCTAGGGTTTATTTATGTTGCATATTATTTACTTATCATCCAAAGAATGCATTTTTGCACCTCTTTATTCATATGAAAGTGTGCACATAAAGTAGGCAACAATCATATATATATATATATTGATCATTCTCGGGAGTGGTGTTTTAATTTACTAGTCCATGATCACAAGACTCAATCTCTTACATTAGGGAATCTACCCATGACAATCAAATACGGATGCACCGTGCTGAGCCTTCCAATCTAGGGACAATACCCTTTGCGATTAAATATTAAATACAGATAAGTCGCGCCAGCACATGGTTTATATCTCTTTAATCGTTTTTAAGAATTATCACCCACATATTTCTCACCGATGTGTCATATCAATGTATATTATCATTGAAAGACGTATCTCACTAAACAAACATGATATTGAACACTTCAATAAGTCTTCTAAGTCTATATCATGCTCTTATGCCATATAATATGTACATTTAATCAACAAGAATAAGTGCATGCTTCCAAACAATCACATTACATAAAAGGCACCTCATCATGATCCTAAATTCAAAGTTCACATTAAACACCCGTGCATAGAACAGTAAAACCAAAATAATATATAGAAATTGTGTAATCATATCCACCTATTGTTGATTTTGTTGATTTTTAGATCCTTCCTTGGCTCTCATGTACCGTTCTCTGTCTCTCTTAATTTTTTTATGGTGGTGACAAAAGCTTTTTTCCAATGGTGGGCATCATTGCTATGCTCGTATTCTATGTTTCAGTGAGTATTAAAAGTGATAATAAGTGGTATTGTCAAAATATCTTATTTATATATTATGGTTAAAGGGTCATATGGAGATATAGGTTATTAAAGAAAGGTTCTTTAATTAATTTTGAAAATAAGAGAAATAAAAAAGATCGAGATTTTATTCAAATACAATTGGTTAGTTTTGAAATAGTTTATAAAAGAATAGAGTTGAATTTTTGTTTTTTATTGTAAGCAATTAAGCGTTTTCAAAAGGAAAATAATTTGTAAGCAAGTAAGCTGTTTCAAAAGGAAAATAATTTATCATAATTAATTACCATTTTAATTTTTAAATCTTGATATTCGATCCCAATTTGTAACACCTCGCCTCCCGAAGGCCATCTTTTAAGGTACAATTACCAAAATGGCCTTGTGCACCAATATTATTTATAAAAGTGAACTTGATAAAAATTAAAAATATATGGTCATGATTTCAACATTATTTTCTTAACATCAATAAGGCCACTCAAGAGACTAGATGCTACTTAATCTCTTTTCTAATTATCTGATCATCTCTAGGACTCACCATTTCATATAGTATATCATTGTCAAGTTATGAAACATTATCACGCCATCAAGTTAAACCATATATATTACATGAAAATAAAGAGATTCTAATTAATAATTGTTGATCAATATCCAAAACACTTACCAAGATCCTTTACCAGGTGATCATATGTTCAAATAAGATACTGATCTTAGCTACACAAATCTAACGTTTGGCCCTATGGCCTACATGAGTTCAAAAGACTAATGCTATATGAAAAGAAAGATATCTTGGGCAACATGCTTGACACAACTAAACAAAAGGGTAAAAGAACTATGCTACAAAAGCATCTTCTCATGAATCCTCAATGACTCCAAATCATTGATCACCTGAAATGTTAAATAAGGGGTCAACTTAAAGAGCCCGATGGATCAAACCAAATATTTCATACATTATTTCAATCAAATATTCACATGCATGCCAAACACTTATCAATCATTAGGTGTTTCAAACAAGTTATTTAAGGTTGACGTTAAGACCGAAATGATTATCCTTAGTATTTCCCTTTCTTTGAAATAATATTCATTGGTCCAAAGTTTGGTTTAGGGACACTTCCAAGGTAAGCATCAAATCTTCAAGGACATCTCTCAGAGAAGACATCAGAGTATTAGGGACACCCCCAAAGATAAGCATCATACTTCCAAGTAAAGTTGGGACAAAATCATATATATTGATCGTTCTCGAGAGTGGTGTTTTACTAGTCTATGATTACAAGACTCAGTCTCTCACATTACAATCTAGGGACAATACCCATGGTGATCAAATACGTATACATCATGTCAGTGCGTGGTTTATATCTTTTTAGTGTTTTTTTAATGATTCTCACACACATATTCCTTATAGATGTCATATATCAACATATATTATCATTCTAAGACATCTCATAGAACAAACATAGTATAAACAATTCAATAATTTCTTCTATGTCCATATCATGCTCTGATGTCACATAATTAATACATCTAATCAACAATTTTGAGCACATGGTTTTAAGCAATCACATTACATATAAAGCACACTATCATGATCCTAAAGTTAAAGTGTAACATTGAACACCATGCATTGAACATTGAAACCAAAATAATATATAGATTTCAAGTAATCATATCCACATATTGCTGACTCTGAGTTCCTTCCTTGGCACTCGCGTATTGTTCTCCATCTCTATTATTATTATTATTATTATTATTATTTTGCCTAAGATATGTTTAAAAAGATTTTTAGTGTTGTATTACATATTCTAAGATTTTTATGTTTGGTTATATATTTTAAGAGATAATGACTAGCATTATAAAACAACGTGCTGTCATATAAATATATATATATATAAAATACTTTATTGTACTATGTTCCACATATGTTAATATCTAATGCACAATTGAGCACAAGTTAGGTTAATATTTATAAATCGGATGCCCTAACATATATCATATGATGTGACGTTAAATGAAGTGTATATATATAACTTCATCCAAGTTACCCCGTTTCTCTATCATCAACATATGGCTAATAGAATTGAATGCCCACATAGCTTACTCTTCTCTCTCTCTCTCTCTCTCTGTCTCTCTCTCTCTCTCTCTCTCTCTCTTCTTTGTAATGCTTATATACAAAGAAAAGAGAGGAGTAAATGGTGATAAAGAAAATTGAATAAGAAGTTTTAGTGAATGGATAGGATGGTGAACATGGATGTAATGGTGAACGCAGCAATACCATTGTTGATGATGCTTTATGAAGTCCAAAGAATATTTATTAGTTTAATAAGTAAAGATGAAGAAAAGAGAAGGAAAAAGAAAAGAAAAGAGGAGATTACCATGAATTTTTTTTCTTTGTTTCTCTTTTTTGTCCTTTTTTTTTCCTCTATTTTAATCAGTTTTTTTCTCCTCTTTCTTTATTGTTGCTCATTTTTATTTTGATTTATTATTATTTTTCTTTTTGGTTTTGTTTTTTTATTATTTATTATTTTTTCTTTTTATTACACACACACACATATATATATATATATAGATATATATATGTATATATGTATATATTATTGTTCTTCTCTTTTTTTTTTTCCTTTTTTTTAATCTTTTAACTTTCTTTCTTTCTTTCTTTTTTTTTTAAATGTCATTTCATTTTCCTTTTTTTGTTATCTTCCTTTTTCCTTTTTCTTTTCTTTTTTCTTTTTAATTTTTCTTTCTTTCTCTTTCTTTCTATTTTAAAATCATTTGTTTGATATTTATTTATTTATTCAGTTACTTGCTTCTTTCCTTTTTTAGAAATATTATTAATTCTTGAAACCTATTATAGACACTTATTGAAGAAACCATTATTTGTTATTAACTGTATTTATTTATTTTATTTGCTTTTGCATAATATATTTTATTTTATTGTTTATTTTTTCTCATAATTGTAATGGCAACTATCTTTATTTTAATTCATTATTATATTGTGATTATTTTTTATTATTATTATGTTGTGTATATGCTTTCTAGACATGATTGTGCTTCACTTTGTCATGTCTCAAATATGCTCTAAGTACAAACTTGGTATGAATAGCACATGTTCTTATTTGACTATGTTGCACTCATTGTGTCACACATTATTTTGTTTTGCATCAAACAATGTCAAAAGAGGAGATTGTAAGAAAATGCGATCACATATGGTATGACAATCCTAGTTTACATGTTTGGTGTTGACTGCACATACAAGATTTCAGATTATATATTGTCATTTTATCTTTATATCTGTTAGATAATCACATGGGTTTTTAGAAACTTGCTAAATCATGTTTTGTGTAATTTAGGAAAGAGAAGAAAGTTTTTTGAAATTCAAATTCATGAAATATAAATTTTATTTGAATCTGTACACAAAAGAAAGTTTCAAATTTAAGGGAAGATTTTTGTAATTTAAAATCATAAAAACACTTTCTAGATTTTACTAATTAGCACATAAAAGAAAAGTTTCAGCTTTAGAACATGCCTCATGATTTTCTTTATAGAATATTTCCTCTTTGGCAGAGTATGAAGAAAGAATGAAACTTTCTTCCTCCCAGATTTTAAATTATCTTAGAACTCAAGTAAAAATGAAACCATTTGTAATGACCTTCGAATTCTATTTCAAATATGTGTAATTATGGAAAATACACAAATTAGTGATGGGAAAAAGATTCTAGGAAAAACATTATATTATAATATTTGTAAATTTTTAAAAATAAATAAATAATTATAATTTTGAAAAAATAAATAAATGAATGTAAAAGAGTTTTTTTGAATATATATATTAGAAGAAAAAAAAGGGAAAATATGGTGGCATAACCATGGAAGAGGAGAAAAGAGGTGGCAAGCTAAGGGGGGAAATGGCGAGCAATGGAAGATAAGTGGCAACACCCATTTGACTTACAAAGAGGGCTTAACATGTCCATTTTAATCATCTTCCCCATATACAACTATAGAAAATTCTATAATTTCATCTTCAACTACCCCATTTTGGTGACCCATAACTCTCTCAATTCTTAACCAAATAACATGAAATTAGGCTTGTTGGAAAGAGAAGAACAAGAAAAACAACATATTGAAAGATCAGCTCCTAAGGAAGAGATTTGGGGGTCGAAAATAGTTGCAGAATATTAAATGTATACACACTTTCTTGTGCTAAATTTGAGTTCCATGCTTATTTGTGGTGTGTTTGTATGCATGTTGACTGTATAATAGTGTAAACCATTAGTTGGAAGTTGTAATTGAGACTGAAAAGAAGCCTTCCATGGCAAGAGACCATCCCAAACCATGGCTAAGTGGTTAGAAAGGGTGAAGAAACCTTGCAGTTGGAAACTATCTAACACTTAGCCATATTTGCTAGCCTAGAAATAGAGGCAATGAACCTAATTCGCGATTTTATAATGTTGGATTGGTTGAACATAATGTACAAGGCCTAGATAATCTAAAACTAATATATACCATGAACAAATTGAGCCATGAATAAAGGAATTTGGTGCTAGTTTGGTCATCTAAATCGTGGGATGAATATGCCAACTTGAACTGTTAGAATAGTTTGAAAGAAATATGTTATTTTAGCCTAAGATAAAAAATGGGAAAACTTACATTAGGGTTGTCTTATGAGGCTGAATTCTGGTGAGTTGAACCCTCAGATATCCCAGTGTCTAGTATTCAAAAATTAGCACAAATGGATTTTGGGACTGGGGTAAATCGAACCCAAACCCAAACCCTGTTGACAAACCTTATCAATAGTAGTTACATGAAAAATATGAACCCAGAAACCTTGAAACATGATATCCTAAAATCCTAAATAAAATTTATGGGGATTATTCAGAAGGTTCTAATACAATCTGAAAAGTTTGATAGCATTTCAATTGCTAGATATGTTTCAATAAAATTGGGAAAATGTAATACCCTAAAAGTCTA
>JAJIYU010009554.1:0-16887 GCA_030144865.1 Tinospora cordifolia | reverse complement strand
CTCACCACGTGACTTTTGAGTTGCCATGCAAGAAGTACATGTGTCCCACATTTAGAGCTCTAGTCGGCGAAGTTGCCAAAAGGACAAATCCGGGGGCCAAAACCATGTTCTTTTACTTGTTTTCTCGCATGAAAACCCAGAAAATTCAAAAATTCGACCAAAAAATGGGGGGAATTTGTTATTTGGGTGCGTGGGCCGGCCCACGCGCCGTGGGCCAATTTCGAGCTGGCCACGGCCCACACGCCCGACTGGCATGGGCTTGTCCCGTTGGCTCGCCCGACTGGCATGGGCCTGTCCCGTTGGCTCGATCGGCTCGGGCCTATGGCCTGTGCGCCCAAATTCAATCCGAGGTATTTTTTTTTTTGTTTTTTGTTTTCTTTATTTCTTTCCTCTTTGGTATATATATATATTCAATTTTTACCATTTTTTTTAAATTATTAAAATCATTTGATTCATCATTCTCTTCTAAAATCCTCTAATTATACACCATTTTCATCATTTATACAATTATTTTTTCAAAAATTGAATAATCCACCCATAAATTGTATTTTTCTCCCAAAAATTCTATTAATTACTCTAAAAATTCTATAATCATTCTAAAAAATCATATTTCTCCAAAAAAAATTTATATTTTCTTACAATTTCATGTATTTTTCTCTTAAAATTGTATTTTCCCAATTACTCTAATTTTCTTTAATAAATATTTTTAAATTAAAAAAATTTGAGAAAATTCATGTATCTTCATTAAAAATTTCAGAGAAATACATGTATCAAACTCACAAATTTTGTACATCAAATTATGGGTCGTCACATGGTATGTCTAATGGTTAACAAAAATTAATCGAAAAAGATAATATTGGAAACCAACGAGATGAGATAACAAAAGAGAAAGAAACATAACAACCCTTCCCTACTGGGTTCCCAAATTTTATAAAAAGTTTTAAATAAACTGTGATCATGTTTTTCACTATAAAGAAATTGTTTCCAAGCAACACACAGATTTTTGTTTTTCAAAGTTTTAAATGGTTTAAGAAAAATAAATCAAACCACAGTCACCAAGATCGGAAGGGGGTGTAACAATATGAGTTAGGTGTTCAGGGCAATTATAGCTTTTATTAACTCTTTTGTTTTCTTACTAAATACCTTGAGAAATAGCCAAAATGAAAACATTTTATATCAATTGTCTCAATAAAAAGTGATTACATGTAAATGCAACAATGAACTATTGCCAATATACAAAAGCAGAGCATTAATATAATAAGACAATATAAAAATGTTTATAGCGGTTTAATCATCAGTGAAACTACCTGTATTACCTAGCTTTTTCATGTAGGATTTTTAATCCTTTTACGTTAATGATACCGATCCTTTATTATTAAAAACAATCAAACCTTTACAACCCAAAGCCTACAACCAAAGCTTTGTCTTCCCTTAGCACAACCTATTAATTCGTAAGAACTTCACAACTTGAGGTTTTGTCCTTAACTAGTTTTTTTCACATGATTATAACCAAACCTACCTTTTCAAGACCAAAAGAGAAAACCTATTTCAACAACTCGATATAGGTTTTGTCCCAACACTGGGACCATTTAAGCTCAATGGATATACAACAAAGCTTACAACCGATTGATGAACATTAGTATTTCATAGCCTTAGTTGAATACATTCCAATCTTCACAACCACAACCACTATGTAATGATTTATGTACAAAAACCATGGCACAAAAACACATAAAAACGAGATATCATATAAACCCAAAATCTAACCACAATATCTCAAATTTGGAAACCTTTTGAAAACTTATTTTGATCACCAAAAACTCTCCTCAATGCCTTCCTCAAAATTGTGCTCTTGCACTTGCATGCATCAAATCAAGCATGTAATGATGAATTCAAGTGTTTAAATTAAGACTACTTTAACCACTCTTGAGATCTTAATAAAGTATAAATGTGCAAGTACAGATCTCAAACAGAAATCCCATTTCAAAATCTCTTTTGAAAACCCAAAACTAATTTCAAGTTATATGACTAATTCAACAACAATAGCATATGAAATTTAGTTTTAAATGCTCACCACAATGAGAAATATTAATCTTAGAAACATAGGGCAACCATAGTTGAAAGTCAACCTTGAAATAGATTTTGAAATCTCACAAGGTGTCAATTCACACTAACATATGCA
Source organism: Tinospora cordifolia (assembly GCA_030144865.1). Taxonomy (NCBI): domain Eukaryota; kingdom Viridiplantae; phylum Streptophyta; class Magnoliopsida; order Ranunculales; family Menispermaceae; genus Tinospora; species Tinospora cordifolia. The sequence goes on along the minus strand of JAJIYU010009554.1, from coordinate 14,705 downwards.
ATTTAAATGATGTAGAAAATCTAGCCTTGAACAAGCATATGTGTAAATCAATCATAGCGTATAGAATATGTAAAACCATTTCTAATACACCTAGAATGATATTTTAAAACTCAAAACAAGTTTAAATTAAATTGAAATCGAGTTTCAAATCTATTTCAATAACTATGTGAGAATAGATTACAACTAGAATGTGAATTTTAATGAAAATAACCAAAATCAAAATCAAAACAATATAATTTTGCCATAAAACAGCGCAAAATCTTACGATGAATGGAAATTAAACATAGAATCAAATATAAAAAATCTAAGATCAATTGGATTAAACTTTAACTACTCAATCCTAGAAATGGGGTCGGAAACATGAAATTCCTACAATACCTAGGAAATTTATAAAACTTTTAAAATAATTAATTAATTATAAAAATATTTAAATTTTTTTATAAATAAATAAATAAAACTCTTGAGCAACATAAAACCAAGAATTTGACCCCAATGACCTTAAAAAAAACAAAAATTAAACGCTTCAAATATAAGAATGACCTCTCAGTTGATTTGACTAAAACAGTATGTTATAACAATGAGGTCTCAAGTTTGAGTCTTAATTGACCTTTTTTTTAGAAAATACATAAAACAATATTCACATAAGGATAATTACAAATGATCAAGTAAAATTAAAAAAAGATAGATCAATAATAATCTTGAATAAAGAACGCAAAGTAATATGGCGTATATTTAATTATTTAATAAATAATGCACATTAAATTGGACGAAGACAAATGACATATTTTTAATAGTGGTTGCATAAAATTAAGTTACACCAAGGACCATGAAATTATTAATTAAAAATAGGTGCCAAAAAAATAATTTTCAAAAATTCAAATTCAAAATTTAAATTTTAAATTCAAAACTCCTGCCATAAATTATAATCTAAATGAGATAATGTTGTCAAGTTGATAATGAAACAAAAAGGAAGAGAATATTCTCATTAAAAGGATTAGGGGACAGCTAAAGAAAGAGAATAAAGTGAGGATATAAACTTTATATTATTTCACATCATCAACATAGACTACTGCTAGTGCCATAAAACTAGCAGAACAACTCTTCACAGAAAAGGAATGATCAAAACTAGAGTGGTGAAAAGCAAAACCTAGGAACTAAGTGGAAAACCCTTGATTCCATTGCCTCGGTAGCCTATTTGAGACCGCAAAAAAAATCTCTTAATCAAACAAATTTCACCAAGTTTCAGTGCTTCACCCGGCACACCCACCCACTTGGAAACAAAGGAGAATCCTAATCCTAACGACCTTAACAAAGCCTAAGTAATATTTGACTAATCACACACACATATTGATGATATTACCACTAAAAATTATTAAATCTCCTCAAATGTTATATAATTGGAATGAACCCAACAAGAGCATGTGTTTGTTATGAGTGTCTTCCCCTTCCATGTTTTATAGCATTCCAATAATGCAACAATCCCATGCTTAAGTGGAAGTGTACACAAGAAGCTAGCATTGTTTTGGCTTATTGTGGAAGCAAAAAGAAGAATATTTCCATCATCTGAATAAGCATTACAAACTCCGAGAAGAATAAAGAACAAAAGAAGGCACTCTCCCTTCTTGGTAATGAAAATGAAACATGACAGAACTTCAAGATTTTTCCTTGATTTTTCTTTTTTTCTTTCCTTTATGTACACAACTATGTAAAGAAACACCATTTCCCTTTTCAGCCCAACAAATTACAGATGAATTTTTCAAGAAGATTCAAAGTAGAATCAGTTAGCCAAAATCCTTGGCCCTTTATATATTGCTCCGTCAACAACGAAGGTCTTGGGCTTGTCCATCTCTTCCAGCCATGCATAACCATCCTTTCGTTCATCATCTTCTTTCAAAGTTAAGGGGTCACCTGCATCGTAGAAGATCAGTCAAAACGCTGTATCCTACATGAATCCGGCTCTTTACTTCCAGAGTTGTAGCCATTTCTACTTTGAGGGTGGTTCCATGAATCTCTTTTAAGATTTTGCACAACTAACAACATGAAGTGGACAATAGATTCATAACAGATCGGTTTTTGACTCATCTCTATGTGGACCCATAATCTAGATTGCTACAGCACCATCTTTTGGTAGAAATTCTCAGGGAAACAAAAACATATTGTTGTATGTTTGGATTTAAACAAACAAACAAAAGAACAAAAAAGCTCAGAGCCCAAGATCAGCATTGCTAATAGTTTTATTAATTCTTATATGTAATAAATAAATGAATGAACAGATGTACCTGATACACGAGGGGAGTATGGGAAGTCCCGGTAGTAAGCACAATGTCGTCCTTCAAGATCAGAGTACGGAGGACCAAGCACATCTAGTACTGCACACGGGGTCAATGCAGTGAAACTATGCATATTGCCTCCAGCTGCTGGGTAAAGAACGGAAGTTTTGCATGGTGCAGTAAAGACAGAATCAACCATAACCCTTGCCAATCGACATCCCCGACGCTGGACTGCAATCCATAGAGAGAACAAGTTATTGAGGATAAAACCACTCTTTTGGAAAGACAAAAATTTCACTTTTTAAAAGATAGTTTAGGCTGACCGGCCGAGCAATGACAAAGTCAGAAAGAGAGTTTAGCCCAATAAAATCCATTCTGTTAAGATCATTTAGAACGTTTCAACCACTGTAGATCTTGATATTTTGGTATCACATTCTGTTTTCTTTTTAAGGGCTTGTTCCAAAGATGATATGAATCATCTTTTGCCAAGTCACCAAATGAATTAACCCCAAAGATAAGCCCTTTCCACTTCATACTATTTTTTCAACTAACCCTTAATCTGATTTGTCCATTTCACACAAAGGAGTCCCTGGAGATTTTTGGATATGCTTTTTTTTTTTTTTTTCATTCTGAAAACAAAAGGCAATCTAAGAATGACGATGAAGCATTTAGCTAGGCACTTTTTTTTTCAGAAAATTCACTAAGAAAATAGAAAATTTTTCAAAATTTGAACATTGTCCTATGGTGTTAGAAAATTAAATCAAGTGTAACTTAAATCGTGATTGTACATTAGTCCACCATTCATCATCACGATTACAATAATTCAAAGGCAAAATATATTCGCAAACCAAGCATCAGTCATGACATTGTAAGAATAAATTCCACATCCCTGTCCTATAATTTGGATGATAAGAACGCTATAAAGTGAATAATATGGAAATCCTGAGGCAATTTTACAAAAGGAATTGACAGAGATCACAGAGAGGTAATACAAACCAAGGGCCAGACTGTTAGTATCTTCTTCTACTTCAAACTTAACCTCTATTTCTAATAGGGTTCAAGCTCGAATGTAATAAACCAAAATCTCTTTCTTTCTTTTTTGTAGAACTTATAACTCTACTTGAAAAGGAGGAAGAGAACATAAAAGTACTACTTTAAAAAAAATTGATTTTCGACCAATTTGTTTCAAGAGTTCACAAGTAGAGTTAACAAAAACACTTGCCAAAGAGAAAATCGAGCTTTGAAAAGAGGACTTACAGTACGAAGGTTTGACATTGTCTTTTGCATTATGAGTTAGATCAGGGGCCCAATCATATGATTTGATGTGCATTGACCCAAAGAGGAGCTTACTGAAAACAGTCATGCCTGGGTGGTTATGAAGTGGAATCACAGCTGATGGAGGGAAGCAGAAGATCCCAATCTGCAGGAAGAATTACAATTTGTTAAAAGATAGAAAATTGAAATCCCCAGTAAGCTGACTATGCCCATTTTCATTTAAAAACACTTTCAAGCACAGCCAGAGAAGTTGCTATACCAAGAATTTGTTACATTCAAAGATGTGCAGGTAAGTAACTGGAGGTAATCCTTTAGCATTGACCTTCTTGAAATAAGGCATGTCCTCCGTCAAGCCAACATCTTCTGGCTTCAGTGCATCTACTCATGCGATTAGTCACGGTAATTAGCATAAAAGAAAGCAACAAACCCAAAAGAGAATTAATAGCTTTAGATCCAATTACAAAATCATAGTTTTCTTCATGTTATCTAACACCAACATCCCAAATTCAAAAACCCCAAAGCCTTCCATCCTGCATCAAGTCTCACAAGTTTCACATTGTGGTTTCAACTTTAATTTATTCTACTTATTTCACAAATTGTAAAGTTAGTAACTACCACAGTAATGTAAAAGACACTACACAAGCAAGCATTATCCTGACTTCGTATCTCTAAGGACTCTTAGGTGAAAATCATATCTTTTGAACATTAACATAAAAAATTCAAGCACAATTCTAACCCTAACTCCAACTCAATTTCCAAGTGAGCAATATATGAAAAAAGAAAAGTGAATCCCAGAAATGGGAAATCAAATTCAATATAAGATAAAGCTTAACTAAATAGGAAAACATCAAAAGCAATTGAATTTGCCACTTACAGAGACACCCAGATAGAATAAATCACCAACTATCAAAAACAGAAAACAAAATCATCCGTTTCTCACCCAGCACTAGTCGGAGGCGTTCAATATCACTTGAAGGAGGAACAATTCCAGCAACAGCAGAGCCAAATACTTCCTTGCAAGTCTCGTATAATTTCTGAACCATGCTCTTCATCGTTTCCTTCCGAATTCTTCTGTTCTTCTTCTTCTTATTATTCTTACTCTTATTGTTGTCGATATTGTCAGTTTTGGGCAATTCACACAACTCTTGCCCTGTTTTCTCGATCAAACTCGCGTCAACCCTCATTAAAAACAAAAAATTAAATAGCCCAGAACCCAGTTAGTAACAGAAATCCAGATTATCCGAGACGGGTATAGGCGGAAGTCACAGGAAACACAGAATCAGGAGATGGGTATCGAAGAAATCAAGCTAAAACACATGAAAGATCACTCTACTGATGCTTAATTTCATTGGTTCCTAAATCTTTCTGATTTCTTCTTCTTCTTCTTCTTCTTCTTCTTCTTAGAAGATGACGAAGGTAGGTGGCATGGGTTAGAGGAAGAAATCATGATTTGTGGGAATGGGAAAGACGTGAAAACCAGGTGCCGTTGCAAGAGCTTTTACAGTGGGCTGTTGAAACCAACAGCCTGGTTTCGGTTCCTATCATTCCAAACATTATACTTTTTTTTTTTTTTTTAAAGATTTCTCACCTACCAATCCCATTACCACGCGCGCCAACGCACGTGCACGCGTGCTCCGCCTCCTTCTCACTAGGCGTTGCTGCGTGGCCACCAAACAAAGTAAAGAATAATAAAAGTGTGCTCATTTGTATTTGTATTTCAGTAACTCTAATTTGCACGGTGAATGTTTCTTTTTGTGAATTTCTTTAAATGTTTTTTACCCCAAATTTTGTTTATATTATAACAATTAAATAGTACATTTTCATAATTTTTATATTTTATATTTTACAACTCTATCCATGTTTTTAACCCAAATTTGTTTATGCCATAATAATTAAATAATAGATTTTCATGATTCTTATATTTTATATTTCATAACTATATCCAAAACTCTTTATATTTTTCATTTCACTATTGCATCCATTCATATTTCATAATCTCTATGTTATAATTTTTTAAGTTATTCTTATTTATTTTTATCATTAAATCGTTATAACTTACAATTGTCCTTTTGTAAATAATGGATATAAAAATAGTCAATAATATAATAATTTTTTAAAATTATTTTTTTCTTGTGTTCTTGTCTTCTACTTGAGTTCTTTAATTTTTTTTTTAATATTATTTATGACTCGTTATGAACACGATCTCACTCTTTGTAAAATTTTAAAATCATCTTCAAAGACCTAAAAGCTTGAAAATATATTTTACTATAAATTTCATTTGTGCAATTAATTTACATTTTAATATTTGAGTGGTACATCTTTTTGCATATGCATAATTATTTGCACATAGTATTATTTACTATAAGTTATATAAAATGTCGCTGACTAAAAAAGTATGGTCAATAGTAATGTGTTATAAGATCTTCTACATAAGAAATTAAAAATTAAAATTTGATAAATAAATAATTTATTTGATAGTATTATCGATTAATTATGTTTTATTCTTAATTTTATAATATAAATAGTACTGTAAGTTTATGTTAATAATAAATAATTATTGTCTCACGTAAAGCTAAATATTAAAAGGAAGACGTGTTATTCCACTATAAAAAGTTGGTTATTTTAATAAGACTCCATCTCACCACTTTTTTTTTTGAAGATTGTTCTACCAATTTATATAAGTGATATATTTTGATTAAAATATTAATATATAAACATATATATAATCAAATATTATTTATTTTTAACTAGTATATATTTTAATTATCCGTATCATTAAAAATGTAGAAATGGAATTAAGAATATTTTAAATATATATTGTTTAATAGTGACATTCTAATATATTTTATATATCTTGTGATAATAACTTGTCAAATCTTACAAAGTTAAAATTTGTAGTGCTTGGTATTTCGACCAAAAATTATTTATCATAAAATTTTAGATGCGAGATCCATTTTGATGTAATGGGTCTTGGATACATCATTAAAGAAGGAAATAATGACCACCTTCGAAATTGTGTTAAGACAAAGATTTTCATTTGTCACCGTTTTTATAAGGGATTTAAAATTGAGTATCTTATGATAAAATATTCACTTGAATGTGAAAATATTTGAAAAGAAAAATATAACAACCAAAACATACTAATTTTTCTAAAAGTTTGTTATAGAACACATTTACAATCACAATATTTTAAAAGCATAAGTGAATATAATGTTGTAGCATTTAAAATTAGCTCATAATTATTTTTATGCAACAAAAAACATCATTGATAATGATATATTAAAAAATATATTTTTTACTTTTCATGCTTTGAATATTGAGAAGGGGTTTTAAAAAATATTCAAAGCTAATTTAATGTCTTCTTGTAGCTAAATAAAATTAAAAACTATTAATAAAAAAATCATGAAGCTTATCTAACTAGTTCTACACAATCCTCTGAAATGAATGCAGTAGCATCAAATAGTATTGTACATAGAAGAAGTCATAGTCGTAGTCATGGCTGTGGATGTGGCCAAGGTCGAAATATATATCATGGTGGTTTTAGAAACATTTCTCATCATAAAAATAATATCAACTACCAGAAGTAGAAAAATAACAAGAAGAAATAAGAAAAAAAGAAAAAGTGGACAACATAAAGTTTCAAAAAAATTTAGAAAATATATGTTACAATGTGGTATGAAAGGACATTGAATTGTAACTATTGTACATCAAAGCATCTTGTTGATTTTTATCAAACATCATTAAAAGAAAAAGCCAAAAAAAATGTAGAGACAAGTTTTATCTCCCAAAATGATAGCATTGACCAAAATCTTCTTAACGTGACTCGATTATATATAACAAATTTATTTGAAAATCCAGAAGGAATGTGTGATTGATTAGAAATCGAACTTAAAATAATCAATTATTTTTAGTCTCTTATTTTTTATTAAATGTGTTAATTTTTGTAGGTTTGTTTTTAATATTTAAGTTTGTGTATCGATTTTGTGTGTTTAAGTTGATATATTTATATATGTGGAAAGTATTGTTTCTTCCTTATATTCATTTATTTTAATAAAAAAATATGGATATTCATGATCAAAATTTACCTAAAATTAAGATCCAAGATAAAGATATTTGTCTTACGAGTTCAGGATTCTTCCGTACCCCTGAATTCCTATGCGTCCCATACCACATAGAAACCAAGGATACGAGATCCTCCCGATCTCGTGCCCTGACCAAATAAGTGTTCGTTTTTCACACATTTGCAGTCTCTAACTTATGCCCTTAAAATTAATTCATGATTCACTGTGCCACCCTTGACAACCCCCAAGTTTCTACTTAATGTCTCTTTCTTAGACCTAAGTTCTTAAATCTTTGTTGGCATCTCCTTTGGACTTCAGTGAATTCCTAGCCCTTAATTTCTGCCTCCTAGTTTTCTTTCTTATGAAAATAAGTGTGTTCTTCAACTCTGACTACTCGTATGAGCTGGTGGGACAACCTCCAGATCGGACAGCGAAACCGAAGTCTGCTTAGCAACCGTGCTTTTTAGAACGAGATAACCTATCTCCTTTTCAATGTTTAGCTTTACTCAGGACAAGGCTTACCCACAATCAGCTCAACTCGTAGTCTTTGTATCTAAACAAAACCGTTGAAATCATATATCTTTTTTCAAAATTTTTTTTCAAAACAGGAGGTAAGGCTTCTAAATTAAATAAATAGTCTTACCTGATAGTCAATTCTTTATAATTCCTGCCCAAGGCATCTAAAGCCTAGGCTCTAATACCACCTTTATAACACTCCGCCTTCTGAGCCCCAATGTCCATGTCATCTGACGTTCTAATTTTCTTTTATCAATAATCTTGGGCCGCCCAAGAGACGGGCCCGTGCTACATTTTCTTCTTCTTTGACTCAAATCCATGAGGGTTCTTGTGTACATTAGTCTATGTACAAAATGACATCATAATAAATAAGATCTTTTATTTATTTATTCAAAAATTCTGAGTACAATGATCAATTATAGCAAAAATAAATTCAAAATTGAAGAACATAATTTTGCTTGGGGCCCACGTGCCCTACAATGAATAAATAACAAGGACAAATAATTCTTCACGTTGGCAGATAGTTAATTTTCTGAAATGTGAAAAATGGTGGGGGGGGGGGGGGTAAGCTAAAAAGCTCAGTGAATCATTCCATCTATTTAATTCATTATTTCAACCAAATAATATAATCATATCCAACACTTTCAGGGATTAATTCGATTCAAACAATATATTATTTCAGTCGTAATTTAGACCAAACGGGAATAACCTTTGTGCTTCAAATCTAGGGAGAGAGATCAATTCTGAAACTCAAACCCATCTCTAGTTGAATCATTCTTGAAACTCATTCCATTTTGATGTCAGTATTGACAGCCAGTTCCAATTCTACATGGAACACAGAAAGTCTCTCGTACCGGTACGTGGTTGAAATCTTATTTAATCTTATTTTTGTGTGCAAGAGCATAGTAAATAAATATTCCAACAGTATTTAAATACTCCAACCATATAACATTTATATTGACTTTCGATTTCTGATTTAGAAGATTGTACAAGACAATTACAGTGCATATCCTCTAGGTCATAAGTAATATAATAATTGAATGACATAAATACAAATGACAAAAATAAAATCAAACTAATAAAACAAGCAAGCATTATTTAAATCAAAATAATAAATTAAAAGAAAGAGAAAGAAATTCACCTTGAGATGACTTCCTAACTTATGTAGCACTTCGTTGCTACTACTTTACAAGTTATTTAGAATAGCTTAAGAAAAGAAGAACAAGGATTGAGGTTGCCAAGAAGGAGGCAAATAGAGAGCAAGAGAAATTTCGATTCTTGCTTTGGGGATGAATGAAATGGGTAGAGTGGGGGAGTTTATATAGAGTCATTTTTTAACTAATTTTGTCTATTTTTCCAATGTGGGACTATCATTTTTTATATTTGAAATGGGTAGAGTATGAGAATTTATATAGAGTCATTTTTCAACTAGTTTTGTCTATTTTTCTAATATAGGACTATCATTTTCTATATTTACATATATATATATATATCATTTTTTTTCATACATGTATTCTAACTAATATATGCATATCTTAATATCATACTAAATAAAATATTATATTCACGAATGCATTTCCTTTACACATATACTTTTCTATATAAATATATATCATACTAAATAAAATATTATTTTCATGAATGCATCTAATTAATACTTTACACACATACTTTTTTATATTAATATCATACTAAGTATATTATTTAAAATATTATTTTCTTATTTAAATAGAGAAGAGTATATTTACCCAATATTTCTATATGTCTAATATTAATTAATGGATATCCCCCTATATACTTCTATGCACCAATAAAGTGTCACATACTTAGGTACTAAATTAATATATATGCATGTGTCTATACCAATTAATCAATTAAATGACATATGCATACATATATATATATATAGAAAATAGTTGGGGTATTACACAACACAATATATGATAGAGTAAAACTTATTATTATCTAGAGAAACAAAAATTGTAATAAATAATGCACTACGGTTTTCAAAGTCTCAAAGAAACTTATTAAAATTTTAAAGATATTAGATAAAATAGATATTATATTTAGACAATTAATGAAAAGAATATTGAACACCAGTAGTATTTGGACACTCTTTTTACACCCTCTTATTGTGAAAAGTCTTATTGAAATAAAGTTTTTAAGAAAAATAGATTGTTTGGTTATGGTATTTTTAGTCCTTTTTTTAGCAAAAGTCTTTTTTGAAAATAATGGAAATACTTCCAAAATAATAATTTTTTTTTGTTTTTCCTAAATAAGTGGTGAACCACTTTTGCAAGAAGAGGTTCACAAGTTTCGTATTAGGGTGCATTTGTTGAAAATACCTAGACTAACCCTTTTTTCATTGCAAAAATCTCACTCATGCAGTATTCTTCGTCTTCTTCACTGCTGGATTTACCAAACTGAACATCCTCGATCCACAACGTATTCCATGTGTTGATGCTACGAAAATATGAACCAAACCCCTCTCACATCATACATTGGGAGAAAGTCAACATCTAGAACGATGCTACTTACAAAGAACCGACCATTAGAATACTGGATCGTAAAGTGCACCATGACTTAGAAGAGACTACCTGAGAGTTGGAGAGCGAAATGCAGAAGAAGTACCTGGACCTTTTCACCAGGAATAGCTGACCAGAGAGCATCATAACGGTATGTGATCATTTTAAATTTTGAGGACAAAATTTTTTAAGGGAGGTAGATTGTAATAACCCAAAATATTAGAAGGTAACAAAAAAAAATTACACAACATGAAGACCTAGGTCCTCACATAAAGACCTAGGTCCTCACATAAAGACCCAGGTCCTCCAACACACGAGGACTAAGGTCCTCACGATTAGGACCTAGGTCATCCATCCCAAAGCAAACAAAAAAAAAAGAAAAAGAAAAAGGCTTGCGACCAAGGACCCCTGTCCCCATTTATGGGACCACAGTCCTGTGATTAGGGGCACCCCTAAGACCATAATCCTCCCAACTATGATCATGGTCTTACGATTGCGGATCAGAAATAGAAACTCATAAACCCTAAGTTTTTCCATTGATCATATGCATAAATCACTGTGCAGAAGCCCTAATGACTTAAACTCACAACTGCAGTTGTTCACTTTCACTCTCACCAAAAAACCCTAGTCGTCATGCTAAAAGAGAACCCTAGCCACTGACGTCTTGTTCTTCTTCCCAACACCACCTACTGTTTGATGTTCTTCTTCTCCACGCACTAGTCAAGTAAAGCGCATAGTTTGAGAAGGAGTTTGGACTGTGACAATTTGCAAATCAAAGATAGGAAGGTAAGATCTGTATCTCAAGGGATTGTCTGAGTTTCTACTAAGACCAACCATGATTAAATGATTTTAGATGACGTATAAACACTATTTCCGTTCACTATAGCTACAGAAACTTACGAACTAGTATTTGAGATGTTTCGGCAAGGCGACAAATGGAATTGTAGGACATCACATACACCATTTGAAAACACATAGAAGAAGAATGACTGACTACAAGGTATAGATTTGTGATACCTGGCATATTTCATGTTTTAAAATCCATAGCAACCGAAAACATGTAGTTTCAACTCTTACAGTATAACAGAACATCTACACCACTGTCAACGCATCTCCGATAGGAACAACCAGAAAACCATCAATGGACGGATATGAAGAAATCTTAACCATTGGAATGAGTAACTTTAATTCATAAACTTAGTGTATTGAGGTTTCAGTTACAAGGGAAACGGAAACGTGCCGGAATGCGATTTTTCAGAATACCTTGTGACTATTGCAATGCTGCACATAGCACACTGCGAGAATGATCCTGTTTTACTGCAGTAACACGGAGAATACCACAGTATTACTACGGTAACATGATAAACAAGTATGTTATCCGATTGTTATGCACAAAAATTTTATATTTAATGATTTTGATCTACTTGTGTATCAAATAACATATAGAATTAAGAACACTTGTGTTGATGAAGTTTTATATATTAAACCATCAAGTTGAGAAATTGTATCCACCAAGTCGTGAATTAGGATGCGAGTAGGTGGAAGTGATTACCTTGCTCCCTAATCTTATTTGAGTTTTAAATGTTAGATGATGGGTTTTTACTTTATTCTAAATGCCTAGAAGCATATTATGGTGCGTTTTGACGTGATTGGATACCATGAGCTTTTGTATTAGTATGAATGATGTATAACATGATGTATGTGTCCATGCTGGTTGTTTTCATGTTATGAGATATGAAATGATTCACATATTTAATTTATTTGAATGATATTACATGCGCTATTTTTTCATGCTTAGTAGAATGAAATGATTGATTGTTTGATCTCAATCTAAGATAACTTAAGATTCAAACCACGTACCGACGTAGTGGTCAACAGGGGATCACTGTTGGTATTCTCGTAGATGGCATCATGGGTTAGCCCCTAATTCGTGATGATAGAACGATGGGTGTGCCCCTAGTTCTCTGGTGATGGAGTGATGGGTGTAACCCTAGTTCCCGGGTTAGGTAATGGGTGTGCCCCTTGTCCTATTGGAATCTAACATATAGTGCATTTTTCTTGTCTCCTTGATATAATAACGATAAAAAAACATCGAGGTTAAGCCTTTCGGTCCAAATTAACAACGGAATGTTTGAAACGTCTAATGCATGTTAAGTGTTTGCATGTTTGATATTTGAATTAAATAATATTATGGATGTATTATGTATGATCCACTGGGCTCTTAAGATCATCCCAACTTTCATTTTAGGTGATCTTTGAGGCGGTTCGTGTTGATGATATAACATAATACTATAGTAGCTGCAAACCTCACTGTCGAGGTTATTATTAGAATTGTTTTTTTTTTGTTATACAATTGGTTTAAAGTGGGTATATGGCCCTTCAGACTAGTTTTAAATTATTAATTATTTTTATGGTTTAGACTTCAGCCACATAGGCCATGTTTAGGGATTTCGGTTGTAAACTTGTTCCACTTTTTTTTGAGTTTTTAATGTAGAAGATAATGATTTAACCATTGATAAACATTGAATACTTTCCATGTGTTACCCCTGGTGAGTCGAAGGGTTTGATGATTTATATGAGTTCTAGTATATCCAGATGATGTTTAATGAGAATTGAATGTGAGAAAAATAACATCCCGGTTCTCAGTAGATGACACGTATTTCAACATTTAATGGCGCGTCTCTGCATGCGTGACAGACATGATAGAAACGAAAAACCAAAAATTAGGGTGTTTCAATCTCCTCTCTCTCTCTCTCTCTCTCTCTCTCTTCCTTATCATCTTCTTTATGCAGGTCATCCCCAATCATTATCTTCTTTATGCAACATCCCCAATCATTATCTTCTTTATGCAAACTATAGGTAAGGGTTTTTTTTATCTCTCCTTCCTCTATCCTCTTTTGCGAAGCTTTATTTCTTGTTTTTCTTTTGCAAATCCTTTGTCATCTTCTACAAGTCTTTCTTCTTTCTTATTTTTCTCATTCGCATGTTTTTCTTCTTTCTTGTTTTTCCTCTGTCATCTTCTACAAATCTTTTTTCAATGAACTAAAATTTTGTCATAAATTTTAGGTTGAACAATCCTCTTCACAATTTCTTGCTGAATTTTTGCACAATTTCTTGTTGAATTTTTGCACAAATTAGATTGTTGCCGAATTTGGGGCTTTCACCATTAATCTTCAAATGGTGCAGATTTTCAAAAAAAAATGTCATAATTTAGATCATAAAGTTTATTGCTTTTGCAAAGACCAATTATGTCAATTTTTGCAATGGCAACAATAACATAATGATGAATCTATGGCCAATTTTGTCCATGTCTCATATGTCGTATCATAGACATCTTGAATCTGCAACATCCAGACATTCATGGCATCATAAAAAAACCACAGAAACCAACAACAGTGATTAATACAAATTGACCCATGATAGCACTCATAATTGGAAAAGATGTTGCAAGTTGCAACATGAGCATATCAAGAGAAGAGAAAAGAAGTTTAACAAATGCAAGATACAAAATGTATGTAAATTTGACGAAATTAAAAATATAAGCCTCCTATCACATGGAACAAGAAGGTGTGGAAATATTTTTAACAAAGGCCAAATGCCTTTGAGGATTCTATCTTATGAGTTGGATTTTGGAACCAATGGAAATTCAAAGACTTAAGGTCCTAAATAAAACCATTTAAAATATGTTTGTCCAATAACTAGACCCCATTAACTATGGAAAATTTTCTCACATGGTTGTTCATCTATAAAATGTCAATTTGATGAAAGCAATGATGGTATATTTGTCTAGTTAGTATATTTGTAATGACTCGTATTTTTGGACATTGAGTTGATAAGTTTGACATATATTTTTAAATATGATTTAATGAATTAAAAATAAAAATAAATAATTTTACGATAATTATATTAATTAATGTGTGTATTAAATAAAAAATAAAATAAATAATAAATGATGATAATAATAATAATAATAATAAATATTTCATTGTGAGAGTCTATTAAATGATGAAATGATTTAATAAAATAAATTAATAAAATGAAATATATATATATATATA
>JAJIYU010009553.1:0-16967 GCA_030144865.1 Tinospora cordifolia | reverse complement strand
AACTTTGGTGTTAAAGAAAATTCAATTACCATTTGTATTCCCTGAGGACGATACCCGGACTTTCCGGATATTACTACAAGCGATCTCGTATACTTGCGAGTTCACTAACAGTTAGCCCCATTCATGTTGTGCATAAGAAATGAGGGATCACAATTGTCACAAATGAGAAAGGAGAGACAATTGCTTCAAGGACAACTATAGGATAACGTGTGTGCATAGATTATAGAAAGCTGAACAAGGTTACCTGCAAGGATCACTTCCTATTGCCTTTTGTGGATCAAATGTTGGATCGGATTGCAGGGTATGATTTTTATTGCTTCTTGGATGGGTACTCCGGGTACAATCAAATAGCCATTTCACCAGAGGATCAAGAGAATGAACAAGGCTACCTGGAAGGATTACTTCTTATTGCCTTTTGTGGATCAAATGTTGGATCGGATTGTTGGGTATGAATTTTGTTGCTTCTTAGATGGGTACTCCGGGTATAATTAGATAGTCATTTCACCAGAGGATCAAGAGAAGAGAACCTTCACTTGCCCATAAGGAACTTATGCTTTTAGGAGGATGTCTTTTGGTTTGTGTAACGCACCAGCTACCTTTCAGTGATGTATGATGACAATTTTTTTAGATATGATTCAAGACATCATAGAAGTATTTATGGATGACTTTTTTGTGTTTAGAGCAACATTGGATGAATGTTTGTTTAATCTAGAAAGAGTCTTTTCTCATTGTGAAGAAAAGAATATGGTTCTAAACAGGGAAAAATGTCATTTCATGGTTTGAGAAGGCATTGTTTTGGGCCATAAAGTTTTTGTTAATGGTCTTGAGGTGGATAGGTCAAAGATTCAAACCATTGAAGAGCTGGTACCCCCAATGACGGTGCGAGAGGTGCAAAGTTTCCTGGGGCATACTAGTTTTTATTAAAGATTCATCAAGAATTTCTCTCAAATCACTCGGTTATTGTGTAATTTGCTTGAAAAGAAAGTTGAGTTTAACTTCATAGTTGAGTGTGTTGAAGCCTTCAATACACTAAAAAGAGCTTTAACAGCTGCCCCGATTATGTCTACACCAGTTTGGGGGGAAACGTTTGAAATCATGTGCGATGCTAGTGACTATGCAGTTGGAGCTATTTTAGGACAAAGACGTGATAGAATGTTCAGAGTTATATACTATGCAAGCAAAACGATGGATGATGCTCAAAAGAGTTATACTACCATGGAAAATGAGCTATTGGCTGTTGGTTGTTGTCTTTGCATGTGACAAGTTCCGCTCATACATTGTGGGATCACATGTCAAGGTCTTCACCGATCACACAACTATTCGTCAGCTCTTTGCAAAGAATGATGCAAAGCCCAAACAGATAATATGGGTCTTATTGTTGCAAGAGTTTGATAAAGAGGTGATAGACAACAAGGGTACAAAGAATGTGGTGGCAGATCACTTGTCTCACCTATCCAATGAAGTAAATCCAAATCCAATGAGCATGGTGTAAGTTTTTCCTGATGAACACCTCTTGATTGTCAGTGATAGAGCACCATGTTATGCAGATTTTTCCAACTATAAAGCCACAGGTGCCACTCCACCAGATTCTTCTCAAAGCCGCCTAAAGCGCTTCATACATGAAAACAAGTTCTATCTTTGGGATGATCCCTTTTTTTACTGGAGATGTGCTAATAAAGTGATCCTTCGTTGCATCTTGGAAGCTAACTTTAACAAAGTCCTTCATGATTGCCATGCTTCACCATACAGTTGTCATTATAGCCATCAATCTACAGCAAGGCGTGTTCTTGAAAGCAAATTTTATTGGCCAAGTATGCTAAAAGATGCCTATCAATTTGTGAAGACATGTGAAGTATGCCAGAAACAGGAAAACATTTCTTGAAAAAAAGAGTTGCCTCTCATTCTTTTGTTGAGGTCGAATTGTTTGATGTTTGGGGCATAGATTTCATGGGACCTTTCCCACCCTCGGATGGCAAACAATATATACTACTTTTTGTTGATTATGTTTCTAAATGGGTTGAAGCATTGGCTACATCAAAGAACGATGTCAAAGTTGTGTTGAAGTTTCTCTCTCGCAACATTTTTTCTCATTTCGGCACCCCTATGGCAATTGTGAGTGATGAAGGTACACACTTCTACAATAAAATTTTCAATAACTTTCTCACCAAGTACGGAGTGCGACATAAGGTTGCATTGCCTTATCATCCACAAACTAACAAGCAAGCTGAAGTGTCCAACCGAGATATCAAAGCAATATTACAAAAGACGGTTTGAACAAACTGTAGAGATTAGGCTCTAAAATTGGACGATGTATTGTGGGTATACAGGACAGCAATTAAGACGCTCATTGGCATGTCTCCATATCAGTTGTTGCATGGAAAGTCCTATCACTTACCGTGTGAATTAGAGCCTAGAACTTATTGGGCCGTCAAGAAGATGAATTTTGATGCAAAGGCCTATGGAGAGAACTGTTTGCTGCAACTTGTTGAACTCGAGGAGTTTTGCCAAGATGCTTTTGAGAATAACACCATCTACAGAGAAAGAATGAAGAAATGCATGATCAGCTCATTGAGAAAAAAGAGTTCAAACCTGGCCAGCAAGTGCTACTAATTAATTCAAGACTATGGTTGTTTCTGGGCAAACTAAGGTCTCGTTGGTCAGGACCTTCCCTAGTTACGCAAGCTTTCCTGTATGGTGCAGTGGAAGTACAAAGCTTGCTGGATGGCCACAAATTCAAAGTGAATGGTCAAAGATTGAAGATATTCTACGGGGGGCCAAAGCAGACTATTGAAATGGCAGTGCTTAAAGATTGAAACGTCGTATCCTTGTTGAGCTAACGACACTAAACACAGCACTGAATGGGAGGCAACCCACTACTCATTTCAATTTCCGTGTGTGTTTATAATTGTTTTCATGTGTTGAGTTTTATTTTTCTAGGATTTAATTGATTTAATAGGTTCTAAGTAGTCTAGATTTTAGTTTGATGTTCTATAAAACCAAAAAAAGAAGGAAAAGAGTTATTCTTACTCTGCCTAATGCGTTCCACAAAATCACTAATTCTGTGTACCACAGTCCACAGAACACAGAGTTGCATTCTTTGCCCAGTTACCTCAGTCCACAGAACGCTTTGTTCTATGTGCCACAGTTACCAAAAAACACTATGGGGTATACAACTTCATGTACCGCAGTCACCAGAAAAGTACACTTCTATATATCATGGTCACCAGAACGACCTTTTCTGAACACTCTATGTACAGTGGTCCAAATTTTTGAACACTACTTTGGACCGTGGTAAATAGAATCACAAGTTTTGTTCTATTTTAAAATTTTACACATGGACCGCGGTCCACGCATCTTTTTAATTTAGATCGCGATCATTTTGCTTTGTTTTGTTTCAAAATTTTTCAAGTTCCTCTGTGGCTTTTCAATTCTCCTTCAAATTTTTGAGTTTCTTTTCCCTTTTTAACAAAAATGTAAGTGTTTTTACCTTAGTTTCTATTATTTCCTTGTTTCATTTTCATGTTTAGATGAGTTTTAGGAGTTAGATCTTCTTATTCTTACTTGGAATGGGTTGTTTTGCTCAAAACTCTTCAACTTCCAATTCTTTTTGTCAATGCTTGAATGTGTGCTGAAATATTAAAGGCTAGGGCCTTGGAAAATCATTGTCTATGAGCACTTTAGACTATTGTTTCCCTTGTTTCAATTCGATGAAGGGTGTTTCGTTGTCATTTTGATTGAACACTATGGCATTTGAATGAGTTCATTGTGAAGTTTGCCTTTTGATTATCTCCAGTGATCAACATTTTTGATGTTTTGAGTGATTGGCTTTTAGACTAATGCGTGTTGACTTGTTCAGAATCACTTTTAGTATCTAGTTTCAATAGCCTCACTATTTTATGATTTTTGCTGTTTTCCTTACCCTCTAATGTTATGTTTGCAGGCCTCCACGAATGAAACATCCCGCTTCTAAGGGGAAGCAGCCAGCACTGCCTCCACTGCCTACAAACCAAGCTCGCTTCCAAAAGGCTACTACAAAGTAGCGGTTCAATCTTATCCTAGGTAGGGAATTATGCTAATGCAAGAGGAGTGTAGTATTGGCATAAACTCAGTGGTTACTGCTCACCAATGGGAGCGGTTAATTCAGGCTTCGTCTACCATAGTTATTCTAGTAGTACAAGAGTTTTATGCCAATGCAGTTGATAGGGATGGTACAACAGTGTAGGTCTACGGAAAGCGGGTCCAATTTAGTGCAGCAATCATCAACGAAGTATATGGCTTTCCCACAGATTCATCGAACAAGTATTATACCATTCTGCTTTTGTTCGATCTAGACAATGTAACATCTCGAAAAGTTCATATGAAATTTGAACTTTTATTTAGAAAATTATACAGAATTGACGAATGAAAATTTTGGCTAGTCATAGTTTACCCAAATGATGAATAAAATTCAATCTAACGAATTTTTGGGCGAAAATATATGAATATAATGTATATAGCAAAAAATATAAGGACATGTACAATTTTTTATGAAAACAAGATTAGAAAGTCAATTGGGAACAAGATTTGGCAAAAATCTGAAAATAAAACAAGAAATTCGGCTAAAAAATAAAAAAATAAACTTAAAACACATCCAATGGTTGCAAACCATAGATCTAAATCAGATCTCACAATCCGACGGCCACGATCAAGTTCGTACCAATGCACGAGTGCACTAAATCATCAAGATCAAACGGCCATGATCAAATCCATCAAATCCAACGGCGCACAATGGCGAAATTACGAAACTAAACACCACACTCGAGGATGATCGTGCGACCAGGATCTGTTTCGTTGATCGCGAATGAGATCCGCACACAGCACTTGAGGTCCATCCGACAGTCCAGATCAAAGCTGCGATAGTTGATCGCGAAACCGTGTTGCACTCGAGGAAGATCCAATGGTCTGATCAAAGACGTTTTTGGATTGATCACAAACCATTGATGTGCTCGAGGAAATCCAATAGCGAAGATCAAAGGCTCTGATTTTTATTGATCGATTCGAGATTAATCCAACAAACCAGATCGTTACTCCGAAATAAAAAAACGAAAATTACAAAAAAAATTGCAAAAAATCCGAAAAAAAGTTTCTAAAATCCAAAAATTATTTCTAAATTCTGAAAAAAAATCTGAAAAATACTCATTTTATTCTCAAAATTAAAAAGTACAAAATTAAAGAGAATTAGAGTGTTTTATTCAAGGAAAAACTCAAAACTTTCTATTTTCTCCATTTGGAAACTTATATAAACCCCCCTAGGCTCTTAATTTTTTCATTCCAAAAATAAGAGTTGAATTGCCTCTTATTTTCTAAGCCTTCTTCTTGGCACCTCTTCCCACCTTCCCTTCTTGTGTATGAGAAGTTCTTCTCTCGAATTGGGGAATTAAGTTGGGTGATCCTCATTGGCACTAGTACGTGGGGGGAATTGCTACTGAAATTTTGGAAGAAAGCGTCACAAGGTGAAAGTGATTTCTAGAACACCGTTCTATTCTTATTTAAATTCATGGCATGCTCATTGTTTGTGTATTTTTTACTGAATTCAAGATTTTGAATTTTAGTTCTAGAATTTTAAATGTTTATTTCAATATTTCAATTTTGATTCATGTTTGAGCAATCATATCATCCATGCTATGTTAGTATCATGCTTAGGCTTTTAAATTAAAGTATGATGCATGTTTTATGAGTGTATCATGAATTGACTATGTATATTCTGAATTTTAGTTTGATTTCATATTCTGAAGTTTATTTTATGAGATCATGATATAAGAATCAATCTAAGACAATGGAGATAATAACCACGTACCATCATAGTGGTCAAGGTGACACTATGGATGTTCTTTTCATATGAGTTAGGTTATATGATTTTCAGACTTAAGTACTTGAGGATCGTGTACCACTGGTGTGGGTCACCATGTGTAACGGGTTGATGCCGACACATGCCACTAACGGGTTGATGTCGAATGAGCCCTATTTACTTAGTTAAGAGCATCAAGGGATTAAAGACCCTTTTGGTCTGAGACTCGACTTGAACAATTGTTGTTTGAAAGATCCAATGATTGCAAGTGTTTGAATTATGATCGTGTTATGAGTTTGAATATGAAAGATGGCTGTTCGAAAAAGATCCACTGGGCTATGTGCTCATTCCTTCCTTTCTTATTTTTCAGGAACATGAAATCCATGGAGCAGTTGAATATAGATAGTCCTTCGAAAGTTTCTACAGTATTATATTTTTTTTCAAATTTTTAAGGGCATTTTGCCCAAAGTTCTTTTGTTTTTCTACTGAAAAGTATTTTGAAGTCTTTCACTGTAATAATTAGTTATTTTTAAAGAGTTTAATGCTTTCAATTTCTATTATGAATAAAATAGTTTGAATTCCTTTATCTCTTTTAATTTGCCTTGATATTAAAGTGAAAATTTTGTATTCTTGAATTTTTATACAAAGGCATGAGATATTGAAAAGAAAAGAACAAGTGTGTGTCACTTGTAATGTAGCACCAACCCGACCTGCCATTTTGTTAAGTCTACTGTCAAGAGAACGGTGGTCAAGTACACTGCTTAAAGATACGGGGGTTGGGGTGTTACAAACAATGTGCTGCAGACTCTATGCATTGATGGGGCCTCTTGGATTTGTTACAATAACCGGCCCATCAACTTGGTGAAGACGATGTTTTAGACCCCAACGAAGGTTTGGTTGTGTTTAGTTTGTTCTAATCTTCTTCCTTCCTTAGCTATTAACAGGGTCATAGTAGAGCGAGTTGTGCTGGTCTACTATATTATGAAGGGCTCCTAATCAATGTCTGGACAATCATTTCTAGCTGTATACGATCTGCCATCGATAAGACCAATGTAGGTCTTCTTCATCCTACCCTCATCACCGAGCTATGCAGAAGAACTGGGGTCATGTGGGAACGGAGTGAGCCCCTACTGAAGATGAAGGATCATATTGCTGTGAAGATGCTCATGCCACTCTTGCTAAGAGGTGTCGGGCCTCTACAGAGTCGTCATAGCCAGTTGTTGACCCAGCCGGCACTGCAGCCACCCTTGCACCTCCTACAACGCACCACTATCTTCCTCGACTACCATCGTGCCACCACCTTCTACCACACCACCTTCTGAGCATGTCATGATGCATTGGATGGCCTACCTTACTCAGTGGCTCCACCATGCTAATTCGACTATGGCACAAGCATATCTTCCCCCTTCATGTTGCCTATCCTACATGGCCATGACATCTTATGCGCCACCAGCTTCCCCGACTCCACCAATAGTCGACGACGAGGACGATGATGACAATAATGGAGGGGATGAGAATGATTTTATTATAGAGGTTGAAGTTTTTGGAGAGGGCATCTAAGTCCTGATTTTCT
Source organism: Tinospora cordifolia (assembly GCA_030144865.1). Lineage (NCBI taxonomy): Eukaryota > Viridiplantae > Streptophyta > Magnoliopsida > Ranunculales > Menispermaceae > Tinospora > Tinospora cordifolia. The sequence goes on along the minus strand of JAJIYU010009553.1, from coordinate 9,567 downwards.
TGTCTTTTTCTTTGTCTTTGCTACTTTAAACTTCACTCCTGTTGACTATGGATAATTGTTTCTATTGATGCATTAATTTTTGGTAATGGAAATGCCTATGAATCAAATTTTTTGTGCTCTCCAGACTTATTTTTTATTTGAAAATGCATGTCATGTTGTGTACTTTCCCACATATGCAAATCAATGTGCTCTTTAGGACAAGGTACCATTCAAGTTTGGGGTGCTTAACGCTTTGACACACAGCAAGCAGGTTTAGTTTTTTTGTTTAGTTTTTGTTAATTTCTGTCAATTTGACGTTTTTTTCTTCCTTAATACTTTGTTTTACATACTTTAGAAGCATTTAGGAAGTCATTTAGGAAATCATTCAAGCTAGATTGTCCATGCCATTACTATATAATCATAATTCACTCAGTGACCTACGTAAAATTCCTTCAATATGGTAAGCAAAGATCTAGGGTTCCTTCAAACAATCTGTGTGCTCAGTTAGTCTAAAATTTGACTCTGAAAAACCCCTTTAGTCGTAGGTAGATTGAGAATCCAAAGCTGAGGCAAGTGAGGAGTAGAAGCCAACGACAAATGGAGAGACTTACCTCAGGCCTTTGAAATAATCAAATTTGTCTTGAACACTGTTTACGAATAATTATAGGAAAGAAATAAAGTAGGCAATTATTGTTTGAATCCTACCCCAAAGGCCAATCCTAGCATTTATAATACTTTGTAGCCAATTTTGAGCCTTAAAGCCTGTTTTCTTGTTTTGAACCTAAACGTTATATATAAACACTCTATCCTTTTATGAATATCTCAGTTAGACCTATTTGTGTGCACTCATGGTTTTAATACTGCCTATTCTAATTATGTGAGAGAAGGACGGTATGCTAACATTGAAAATACGTATGTTTTTATTGTTTGTTCCAGCTTTTATTTTGTTCATTTCAAAAAAAAATATTATCTACTACTTTAGTATTGTCAATGACTATTGAACTCTCTATGTTTGTATGAGTATACATGAAAGTACAATTTGAAATGCACATGGTGAAATAAGTTTGGAGGAGCTATGAAGATAACTTTGAGAGCATGAACGAGAAATACAAGGGTTTATTAAAAAAAAAGAAAGATTAAGTTGCATTGAGAAAATCAAACAAACTAGGTTGGTGTTATTGCTATGAGTGTATGCTCGAGTCAACATTAAAATCCTATTATACTTGTACCATTAACCAGACCACATTACAACTTAAAGAAAAGACGTCTAATCCTGACTATAGTTTGAACTGAATAGAAGATAGATAGAGGAGAGAATTGAGAGGATCTGTGTACTTAGGTATCAGGAAAAGATTTCTATGAGTGGGATGGTACCTGCAAATCACCTACAAAGTCGAGGATGATTGAGATACAGGCAGGCGAGAGGGTGAAGTTAAAGAAAAATGGCAAATGAGTTAAAAATCTAGACAAACTGAATGACCTTAGGGATGTGTTAATGAACCCTATTGCAAGGATGGAAGACAGAGGTCATAGTGATGAGTGAGAGAAAAACGAATGTATTTTTGTGGCATGGGATAACACTGTAAATTAGAGTCATTGTTCGAAGACAAACAAAAATCTAAGTTTGTGGGTATTTGTTAGTTGCACAGTAGGTTAACATTAGTATAGGTGATTTATTGCATTTTACAAGAAATAAAAGGAAAATTAGATAAAGTTATGCATAATTAGTAACATGAGCATGTAGATTAGAGAATTGCATGTTTTATTGCATTATAAGCCTTATTTTCAAGATTTAAAGCTTTTCTATGAGAAAAAGATGTCTGGGGAAGGAATTTTAGTGTATTGCAGGTTCAGGGTGAAGCCAAAGGAGAATTGCATCATATGAAGGCAAAGAGAAGAGGAAATCACGAGGAAAACATCAACTGACCGCGGTCAAATGACTGACGATCAAGGTAGCCAAAGGAAGACAACAAAATCATAACTCACTTTTTACCACAGTCGGTCATTCAGTGACCGCGATAACTAGAAAATAGATTTTGGACAAAATCAATGGACCGTGGTGCACAGAACAAGGGAAATCTGATTCTCATTGAAGAACAATACTGACCGCGGTCACACGATTAATTATCGAGTTTCTTGTATTTTCAAGAGTTTTTTAGTGTGGACCTATAAATAGGGGAGACGATTAGAGCCCAAACATTCCTAATTCAGAAAAACTCAATTGTGACGGCTGATAAAGGCAAAAACAAGAGTTTCAAGAAGGGATTGAAGATTTCTATCAAGTTTGAATATGATTAACTTTGTGCATTACTGTTTAATGTTTTCAATTACTTCAATGTCAAGCTAGTTAGTTCTCGTTGTCTGGGATGTGAATGTCCAATGTTTGAACTGTGATCTCTTGTAGAAGTTATTGATTTAAAAATATTATTCTATATTGTGTATACTTAATGCTTGATGTTTACTGGTCATAGACATGATGAGTTCAAGGCATTAGACTAACTCGGAAGAGAGGTTTGTTGGTGGGTTGTCGCAATATAGACTTAGAATAGTTGATTAACTAGAGGGTTGTTAACTTTTCTGGGGGGTTGCACAAGATTTTAGATTACATAACATTAGGTTGTTGATTAAACACCTCGGGAGAGGGCATTATAAGACAACACTAATAGATATTGAAGCGTCTCAGGAGAGGGTTTCAATTACAGGTGCTAGAACTCATACTGTAGATATGTCATGATCTAAAATGAGAATCACAGGTCATACAACGATATTTACTATCCTAGAAAAACTTTTTATATAGTTTTCAAAAATAGATTTTAATTGTTTTTGATAAGTTAGATTCTTGTTTAGAAATTGATACATTCATTTTATTAGAGTCTTGATAAAATAAAAACCAACATTTAATTGGGATTTAAGGTGTTTTAATAAATCCATTTTCCTTGAGGACAATATCCAGTCTCACTAGTTAATACTAGTGCATACCTATATACTTGCAGGTTAGGCAACACAAGTTCACCAAGTGTGAGTTCTGGATGAAGACGATCAAGGTCCTTGGCCATGTAGTATTAGTAGAAGGCATCTCTGTAGATCCAAAGAAAGTGAAAGTTGTCATGGATTGGAAACAACCAAAGATAGTTACAATGATCAGGAGTTTCTTATGCTTGGCTGGATACTATCGAAGGTTCATCCAAGACTTCTCCGAATTGGCAGAACCCATGACCACACTAACCAGGAAAGGAGTCAAGCTCAATTGGGATGAAAAGTGTAAACAATCATTTCAAGAGCTGAAGAGGAGATTGACTATGCCCCCCATCTTAGTCACTCTAACCCATGGTGTTATTTATGTTATCTTTACGAATGCTTCATAGAATGGATTGGGAGCGGTCTTCATTCAAGATGGAAAGGTTGTTACATATGCCTCAACACAACTGAAGATCCATGAAAAAAACTACCTAACCCATGACTTAGAGGTAGCTGCCATTGTGTTTTCCCTAAAGATTTAAAGAGACTATCTTTATGGCGAGAAGTTTGATCTATTTTCAAATTACAAGAGTTTGATGTATATCTACACCCAAAAGAGTTGAACCTCAGGCAATTAAGATGGGTGGAATTGCTTAAGGATTATAATTTCCAACTACACCACCATCCAGGAAAGGCAAACGTGGTGGTCGATGCCTTGTGTAACACCCCGCCTCCCATACCCGGGCCCACGTCATCCGATGGTATGTTTTTCTTTAATATTTTTGGGCCACTCGGGAAGCTGGCCTGTGTTACGTCATCTTTTTTCCTTTCTAAATTTTACATCTACGAGATATCTTGTGCACATTAATCTATGTACAAAATAATTCATAAAAATTTATGATGCCACAGAATAAAATAAATCCTTTATCATTTAATGAAAAAATTCAAGAGTAATAGTTCAACCTTTATTACATTGAAATAAAATAAATAGATTTGGGCCCACATACCCCACAATGAATTTAAATAACAATCCCTTCATATTAAATGACTCTCATGTAGCTTTGATAATTAAATTCTTGAAATATTAAAATAAGGGGTGAGTTATAAAGCTTGGTGAATCATCCCAAATATTTATTTCATTATTTCGACAAAGTAAAACATGTATAACAGGCACTTACGAGGAATTAAATGATTCAAACAATTTATTGTTTTGGTTGTCATTAAAGACAGAAAGGATACCCCAGCATTCTAACCCTAAGGAAAGAGCTACTATACTAAACCCAGACCCATTAGAGTGAGGTAGGATCAATCTATTGCCTCACAACTCCTACATGGAATCCTTACGGTGTAATTTCGACCCCGTGCTGGTACATGATTAAGATCTTTATTTAATCTTATATTAAATATAAAAGCATAATATTTAAATAATTTAACAATATGTAAACATTTCGGCAGGGTAAAATTTCATCATAGATTATGCATAAAAATAAACCTAAGCATACATATTCTATATGGTATGTATTTAATAAAATTTATAACACTCAAGCAAGCCTTATTTAAATCAAAATAATAAATTAAAAAGTGAAATCATTTCACCTCGAGATCTCTTCCTTTTGACCCTTCTTTAGATCTTATAGATCTTTTCCCCTTACTTGCATTTAGATTTGTGTAGCACTTTTTTACTTCTACTCCATTGGCTATTTAGAATAGCTCAAGATAGAAAAAAAATACTAGGTGCCAAGAGAGAGGCAGAGAGAGCAAGAAGGAACTGTGTTTAGTTCTCGCAGGGATGAAAAAGAATGAAGGGGGAGAGAGATTTATATAGGGTCCTTCGGGGGTAGATTTGTAATTTTTGAAAGTTTTCTAAATAGGAAAATTTCTACTTTTATTGGTTTTGGCGGCTTCCTAAAGTAAATAGTTGAAGCAATGTGTTTCAGGGTCTTTCCAAGGTTTTCTTTTTTTTGCTTTTTTCGTCATTTTTTTTATTTTCACCTTTTCTTCTTCTTCTTTTATTCGCGCGTGTGCATGATTTCGTGATTTCCACTCGAAATTCACATTTTGCAAATTTTATGTGGAGTGGCCAGCACCCCTTTCCCTTTTTTTGTACCATATATATGTTTGTGTGTGTGTGATTAAGTTACCTATATAAGTGATTATGGACAACATATATGTTTATGATTAAGACATTTGAATTCATTTGATTAATACATTTGTACTTAATACATTAATATACAAAGGTACTTAATTCGTGATTAATACATACGTTTATATGATATATGTGTATCAAATATATGTGATTAATATATATTTGTAATATACACGGGTACTTAATATGCCAAAATTAATGTATAAAGGATATATCAAATATATATGTGATTAATATATATATTTGCTATATGATTAATACATATGATTAATATATGCTATACATATATATCATTAATATGCATCAAATATATATGATTAATGTATATGGTATATACATTCATATGGCTACATTAATACATTAACACATATGCTTACCCATTAATATATATATATGTGTGTGTGTGTGTGTGTGTGGTTACATGAATACATTAATTTCATATAATACATATAAATATGGTTGCATATAAAAAAAATACATATGTATATGTCTACACCAATTAATCAATTAATCAATTAATTGATTAATTGATTAACGCATATGTCAACAACAATTAATCAATTCAAAATAATGTGTCAAATATATGCATCCATTAATATGTATATGTCTACACCAATTAATTAATTAATTAACCAATTAATCAATTAAATCTTATACACATACAAACATGTATATTTTTGTACAAAAATAATCGGGGTATTACTCCTTGAGTAAGAAGTTTAACAAGTAGGATGAGAAAAAGGGTCAGATGTACCAATTGATTGAAGACTTCAACTTGGGAGTAAATTTATATGAGAACTAAGCTTACCTCTACAACATGTCATGCCAACCGGATCTTTTGCATTAGATCAGGGATGAACTAAGGGGAGATAAGTGACTCATAAGCCTGATAGAAGAAGTTGAACTGGGTAAGAACACTAACTTCAAATTAGATGCTAGGAATACACTAAGGCTTGGAAATAGAATTTGTGTACCTCAAAATGGATAAAGTAAGCAATACATACATGACGAAGCCCATCTGACTACGTTTACGATGCATCGTGGCAGTGACAAGATGTATCAAAACCTCAAAAAGACATATTGGTGGCGAGGAATGAAGAGGGATGTGGCTAAATATGTTTTCAAGTACTTAACCTATCAGCAAGTAGATGCAGAACATCGAAAGCCCTCTAGAATGTTACAACCACTCCCTATCCCTGAATGGAACTGGGATAACATTGTCATGGATTTTTTTAGTGGATTACTTCGAAACGAAAAAGGAGAAGACAATGTATGGGTGATTGTAGATTATTTCACTAAAATGGCTCATTTCCTGCCAATAAGATCTGCAGACCAAGTTAGTAAGTTGGGAGAACTTTATGTGAAGGAGATAGTAAGACTACATGATGTGCCTAAGACAATAGTATTTGATAGGGACTCTCGATTCACATCACAGTTTTGGCAAAGTTTTCAAAACGAGTTGGGTACCAGACTCACCATGAGTACTATTTTCCAACCTTAACTGATGGTCAGTCTAAGAGAGTTATTTAGACACTAGAAGACATATTGAAGTCTTGTGTCCTTGATTTCAAAGCAAATTGAAATAAGTACCTACACTTGGCAGAGTTTTCTTATAACAATAATTATTAGGTAAGTATAAAGATGGCGCCATATGAAACCCTCTATGGAAGGCCTTGCAGATCACCAACCTATTGGGTTAAGCTTGAGGATCACGTGCTTACTGAGCCAGACTTGGTAGAAGAAATTAATAACCAAGTCAAACAGATATAGAAAAGGTTGGCCATAACGCAAGGTACGCAAAAGAGTTATGTAGACAAAAAGAGGAGACCCCTAGAGTTCCAAATAGGTGAGAGGGTGTTCTTGAGGACAAGTCATCATATAGGAATTAAGAGGTTCAGATATAAAGGAAAGATATCACGTAGATTCATCGGTCCATTTGAGGTACATAGGAGAATTAGGGATTGCACCTACAAGATAGACTTACCAAACATCATGTCCTCAGTACATAAATCTTCCATGTATCGATGCTAAGAAACTATGAATCCAATCCCTCACACATAATCCATTAGGAGGAAGTGAACATCCAGGACAACACCACTTATGAAGAAGCAACAGTTAGGATCCTTAATTGTAAAGTGCAAAGCCTACGAATAAAGGACATTCCCTTAGTCAAAGTCCTTTGAAAACATCATGATGTACAAGATGCCACTTGGAAGTTGGAAAGTGAGATGATGGCTAAGTATCCAGACCTTTTTGTTAGAAGTACCTAATTAAATGGCACCCTAATAGTTTGAAGACGAAATTCCTTTAAGGGGGGTAGGTTGTAATATCATGAAAAGTTGTACTAAATGTAATAAATGAAGATAAAATTGATTTCCTACAATTATATGAAAATTTGAATATGATTAACTAGTTGAAATTCTTTTCGAGCTACAAGAATTAGCAAGTACCTAATGACATTCAAAAATAGCAAGTAATACTTTATGTTGATACATAATACGAAAATTGGAAATGTAGGTAAATAGAAACATGCGAAGATTTTGGTACATAGTAGGGACCATGTTCCTCATACACATAACCGTGATCTTACAATACACAAGTGAAGATTTGCAAAAACCCAACGTAAGACCGCAATTGTAACACCCCGACTCCTGAGCGCCATCGTCCACATCATCTGACGTTCTAACCTTCTTTGATCAATAATCTTGGGTCATCCGAAAGACGGGCCCATGCTACATTTTCTTCTTCTTAAACCCAAATCAATAAGGGTTTTTGTATACAATAGTCTATGTGCAAAAATAATTCAAGGCATCATAATCCAAATCCTTCATTTATTTATACTAATTGAACTTTTACAAATGAGAAAATAAATCTAACAATAAATAAACAATTTGATTTGGGCCTTTGTGCCCTATATTGAAATAAATAAAAATTTTCAATCAATAAACTTCCTCGTGAGCTGGTTAATTCCTTGAAATGTGAAAAATAGGGGCATGAGCTAAAAAGCCCAGTGAATCATTCCATCTATTTAATTCATTATTTCAACTAAATAATACAAGCATATCAAACACTTTTAGGGATTAAATCGATTCAAACAATATATTATTTTTTTCGTAATTAGATCGGAAGGAATTAACCTCTGTGTTCCAGATCTAGGGAGAGAGATCATTTCTGAAACTCAAACCCTTTTCTATGGAGTGGGATAACACATGAAACCCAGTTTACTCTAGTGCCAAACCTGACAGCCAGTCAAAAAGGCTGGTAACACACGTGGAGAATACCCGTCTCCGTGCCGATACGTGGTTGAGATCTTTGTTTAATCTTAGTTATGTGTGCAATAGCGTAGTCAATGAACCTTTCAACAGTATTTAAACACTCAAACAGTATAACATGATCATTGACTTTCGATTTTTGATATAGAAGATCGTACAAGACACAACTCCAGAGCATACTCTCTTGGTCATAAATAGTATTTTAATAAATAATAGCTCTAATAGTATGACATTCATATTGACTTTCGATTTTTGATGTAAAAAATCGTATAAGACGCAACTACAGAGCATATTCTCTTGGTCATAAGCAATATAATAATCAAATAGTATAAATACAAAGGACAAGAACAAAATCAAACTAATAAAATAAGCAAGCATTATTTAAATCAAAATAATAAATTAAAAGAAAGGAAAGAAATTCACCTCGAGATCACTTCCTAAAATCATTGTAGCACTTCGTTGCTACTACCTCGCGAGCTATTTAGAATAGCTCAAGAAAAAAGAAATAGGACTAAGGTTGCCAAGAAGGAGGCAAAGAGAGAACAAGAGGGATTTCAACTCTTGCTTTGGGATGAATGAAATAGTTAGAGTATGGAGGTTTATATAGAGTCTTATAGGGCTAGTTTTGTCATTTTTTGCCTTCCAAATCAGGAGAATTTCCATTTTTAACTTGCTTTGGGTGGCTAGACAATTAGGGTTTTTGAATTAGGGTTTTTTGTTGTAACACCCCAACCCCCACGTTCTTTAATTTGAGAGTTGGACATAACCACCGTTCCTTTTGACGATGAACTTAACAAATTGGCAGGTCGGGCCGGTGTTACTTTACAAGCGACACACACTTGACTTTCTATTTTTCAATACCACATGCCTTAGAATAAATTCAATAGTGCAATTTCACATTTATTAAAATCAAGGCATTTAAAGGTAAAGAAAAATTCAATTTCTTTATTAATAAAAGAAAGTACATAACTTTCTAATTCAAGAATGAACTATTACATTGTTTATCAACAGATATTCATAAACTCAAAATTAAAATCAATTTTCAGCGGAAGTCTTTTTTCAAAATTGGGCAACATGCCCTTACATTAAAAGAAACTTTAGGAAAATAGAAACTTGTTAAAAAGCTATCCAAAATCCCATGATCTTCATGATTTCAAATTCCTGAAAAATAAAAGGAAGGGGTGAGCACAAAGCTCAGTGGATCTTAATTAA
>JAJIYU010009552.1:0-16911 GCA_030144865.1 Tinospora cordifolia | reverse complement strand
AAATAATATTTTAGTGTTTAAATTGAACTGGGCATGTGCCCTATTTTATCCTTGAACTGTTTTACATGTAAATTAAATATTTTGGAACTTAGGCCCACAGAACCCCTCAACAGGCACTCTGTGCTAAATGGTCACTATCAGGGTCACAACTCGCCCTAATTGCTTTACCGCATCCAATGACCTAACCCGCTCCCGGACCTCGACATTCAGTGCACTTTTCATTTAAAACTCATTCAAAGGATGCAAGTTAATCACAATATGTAGCACCATTTTCATAATGCACAAAATAACAAGCTATAAGAAATGAGTTAGAAAACACTACGCACAGGGATGCTCCGCTAGCACTTGGTTCTGCGAAATCAACGCAACTTCTTAACATTAACATGGAACTTGGCTCACCCTAATTCTACATCATTGGTTGATAAATTACTTAACCTAGTCAAGAATAGTTTACACATGTTCGTTCACCTTACCTTAGTTACTAAGTCCATTTGATTGACCTCGGTCAATCTTGGTCAAGCATAGTCAACTCATCATTTGCTGACCTAGTTGGTCAACAGAGTCACACAGGGTCAATTCTGGTCCTTATGGGGTCAATTGGGCCAAAAGGGTCAATATTCTAAATTCTTATTACTTAGGCACAAACCTTAGCCTATGACCCTATCTGCGCAACCATTTTTCCGATTTTTCTGAAGGCAATCCGTTCATTGGATTTGCACCAAACTTTGCAGAACTTTTAAAGACTTCTTAAAGTTTTTTCAAAATTTTAAATTACAATTTTTGGATCTCATTTACTAAGGTTTCTAAGCATGATAACAGAAACTGCACAGACCCCGTATCCCCTATGATAGGCAGTGACTATTTTCCTTAGTTGACCTAGCTACACATATCAGAATGTCCGGAAATTTTGTAGGCCACTTCTAGACATATCTAAGGGTCTCTCTACCAAATTCCAGCTCAATCTATCATGTTTTGATCAGTCAATTTTCTTTCAGAAATTTTGACCAGATTGCAGGAAATTTCTTGGTTCAAGGATTCTACAATCTTCTAGTGTTCTTTTCCCTCATTCAATCACCATTCTTGTGTCCACTTACAGTTTACAGGTCATAACATATTCAGTAATCACAACCACTTTGAATCAGTAGCATGCAACATCAAAAACATGTCTATCATTCCCTCAATATTCTGCTATATTCTAAAGAACACAAGGAATTTGCTCTAGCACTCTACAATCATGGCATATTTGCATGTATTAACAAGACACATCTACAAGAGTTCAAGGTCAAGTCTTTATACCTTTATAGAACCTCTATTATAGAGTCTATAATGCCTCTGGTTCCAGCCCGAAAGGGTGCCTTGAAGTATCCCAAATATAGCTCTTGTTCTGGTCTCAACCTCTTTCTGTCGGCACTGTTGCAACAGTAAGTCGCACAGTGAATACCAGAGACTTACAAGACGTTTTAAATGTTCTAATATGCAATTTTTACCACTTGAACACTTGAATACACTTCATGAGAGGTAAAGTGAAGGGTTTCACCTGAGGGATGAGTCTGGATTGGTCCTAGTATGAGCTTTCCCAAGGTTCCTCCAACTGTTTTTGTTACACAGTTGCAACAGTGAGTAAGCAATCAACTTCAAGGGTCCTAAAATTATGCATAAGGCCCTATTTTTCACTCTCTAACTCTTGAAGATCAAATACATACGAAAATGAGGGGAATGAACTATTTTACCTTCAAAAAGGAACTAAAAATGGCCAAGGTCCAAGGCTCCAAAAGTGGTTCCAGCACACACTTTTTGGTTTTTCTGGGTTTAAGCAGTGTGGACAGCCCTCTTCTTGATGTTTTCTGCTTCAAACGGCTCCAAGACTGGGCAAACCACTTGCAGGACCTTGTAGGGGGTGGTACAAGCTTCAAATCAAGCTATAGTTTGCAAGATTTGGTGTAGAATTAAAGAAGTTCTGAGCTTGGAAAGTTGGTTATGGAATCTGGAAATTCTGTGTTTGAGCTCAAGAATGTCTTTTTGTTGCATGAGGATGCTTGCTTGGCAAGGGTGTAGATGACATATGGCATCCAAGTGACACTTAGCATCACATGCTGGATGCCCAGTTGGCAGCCGGATTGGCCACAATGGAGGCCATGAAGTGATTACCAAAACCATGGATCAAATACCATAGGTTCCCATGGTTTTTGTGCTAAAAAATGGCTGAAAATACTAAAAATTCGCCAAAAATTCGCTCAAAAATCGCACAAACGGACAAAATACAAGGGGAAAGGCTTAATTGGGGCACATGGGCCCTCTTGGGCGCGTGAGCCAGCCAGCAGGTGGGCCGGCCCACAATCTGGGCTGGCCCACAATCTGGGCCCCGAACTAGCGCGGGCCACCGGCCCGCGTCCGTTTCCGCGTGGTCGGGCCCGGGGCGGCCCGCCCAGCTTCAGTCCACACGGGCCGAATGGCCCGTGCGCTGAAGCTGCCCGTGTTTTTTTTTTTCCTGTTTTTCCTCTTTTTTTTCTTACTTATACGCATACATATATATATGTATTATATATCAAAATTTTGCATTTTTCGTCCTTTAAAATCATAAATTGTCTAATTCATCATTTTTCATCAAAATACCAATGTTATACACCATTTCACCAAAAATCATATTTTTCATCCAAAAATTTCATTTATCATTCTAAAAATTCGATAATTGCTCCAAAAATTCATAAATTAATCTCATAAATTATTTTCCTTAAGAAAACACATTTTCTTAATATTTTCATGTGTTTTCTCCTTAAAATTGTATTTCTCGAATTATTTCTATTTTCCTTAATAATTAATCCGAAATTGAGAAAAATTGGGAAAAATTTTGTATTTTCTCATTAAAATTCTAGAAAATACATGGAGTACATAAATGTCTGATCCGTCAATCCGATGTCAAAAATGTGGGTCGTCACAGTCTCCCATCCTTAGAATGAATTTCGTCTTCGAAATTCTCTGATGCACTAAAGATCAAGGGGTAACTCTCATAATCATAGGGAAATGGCTCGTCATATAATCCTCTCGCTCCCAAGTGGCCTGCTCAGCACCGTGGAACTGCCAACGTACTCGTACCATCGGTATCTCCTTGTTGCGCAGTTTCCTCACGGCTCGATCAACAATGGCTACCGGAGCCTCATCATACGTACAGTCCTCCCGCAAGTCAACATGTCTCCAATTAATCACTTGTGAGGGATCAGGGTGGTACTTCCTCAACATCGATACATGGAACACATTATATACCCCCGATAACTGAGGCGGCAACGCCAATCGGTATGCCACAAGACCTACACGCTCAAGGATATCGAAAGGTCCAATATACCTCGGTGCAAGTTTCCCTGAAATGCCAAACCGAGTCTGCCCCTTCTTAGGGAAAACTCGAAGGAGAACATAATCACCGACCGCAAACTCTAGGACCTTCCTTCGATTATCTGCATAACTCTTCTACCGGTCCTGAACTGTCTTCATGTTCTGACGGATCCACTGAATCTTCTCATTCTGCTCTTGCACAAAAGTAGGGCCCAAAACTGCTGTATCACCAACCTCGGCCCAACAAGCTGGCGATCGGCAAGGTCGGCCATACAATGCCTCAAAAGGTGCCATGCCGATGCTCGCCTGGTAGCTGTTATTATATGCAAACTCACACAGGGGCAAGTAATCCTCCCAGCTACCACCAAAATCAACAATGCATGCCCTCAACATATCTTAAGTACCTGAATAACTCTCTCAAACTGACCATCAGTCTGTGGATGGAAGGCTGTGCTCAGACTCACGCTAGTCCCTAATTGATTTTGCAAGCTCTGCCAAAAACGGGACGTAAACCAAACATCTCTATCTGACACAATGGACACTGGGACCCCATGTAATCTCACAATCTCACAGATATACAGCCGATTCAGCCTCTCTATCGAATCTCTACTATGCATCGAGAGGGAATGAGCTGACTTAGTAAGTCTGTCCACAATGACCCATATAGCATTATGTCTCCGTTGAGTCCGGGGTAATCCAATCACAAAGTCCATGGTAATGTGCTCCCATTTCCACTCGGGAATAACCAAGGGTTGTAATAAACCACCGGGTCTCTAGTGCTCAGCCTTAATCTGCTGGCACGTATCACATCTCTGCATAAAGGCTGCGATATCCTGCTTCATCCCCAACTACCAATAAGTACGTTGAACATCCAAATACATCTTATTGGCGCCTGGATGGACGGTTTACCTCAAGCGGTGCAGCTCTGCTAGCAGTCCCTGTCTCATGCGATGGTCATCTGGTACCTACAATCGTCCCCTAAACCTCAGTGCACCATCAATATCAACCGACCACTTCACACAAGAAGTGTCGTCTGCCCACCCGGTATGTCATAAAGTCAACATCATGAGGCTTTACCTCCATAATCTCAGCAAGCAACACCGGCTGGGCTCTCATCTGTGCACTGACTCTGGTCTCGGTCGAAGTCCCGTGGATACTAATCGTTGTCACATAATCAATCATCCTCCACTCCTGAGACATATGCCTAGCCACACAAGCAGTCTCAGCTTGTACTCTACTGAGTGCATCAGTCACCACATTGGCTTTCTCAAGATGGTACTCTATGGTAAAGTCATAATCCTTAAATAGCTCCATCCATTTCCTCTGCCTCATATTAAGGTTTTTCCTGTGAAAATAGGTACTTAAGGCTCTTATGGTCAGAATAAAGTGTGAAACGCTCACCATACAGATAGTGTCGCCAAATCTTGAGCGCAAACACTACTGTCGCTAGCTCTAAGTTATGCACGGGGTAGTTCCTCTCATGAACTTTCAGCTATCGCGAGGCAAAAGCGACAACTCCATTACCCTGCATCAAAACACACCCAAGGCCTGTACCACATTCATCTGTATAGATCGTCAACTCACGACCTGGTTCTGGTAGCACGAGAACTGGGGCAGATGTCAAATGATGCTTCAACTCACGAAAGGCTTCCTCACACTTGTCTTTCCACACAAATGGCATGTTCTTCTGGGTAAGCTTCGTCATGGGAGCAGTGATCCTCGAGAAGTTTGGCACAAATCTGCGGTAATAGCCTGCCAAACCCAAAAAAGCTACGGATCTCTGTCACAGTGGTAGGTCTCGGCCAACCTATAATACCCTCAACCTTAGCTGGATCAACTGAAATGCCCCCAGCTCCCACTACATGGCCCAAAAATTGAACTTTTGTCAACCAGAACTCGCACTTGCTAAACTTGGCATATAACCGATGATCTCTGAGAGTCTACAGTGCGATCTTCAAGTGCTCAGCATATTCCTCCCTAGTCCTCGAGTAAATAAGGATGTCGTCGGTAAAGATGATGATGAATGAGTTTAAGTAGGGACGAAACACTCTCTGCATCAAGTCCATGAACATAGCTCGGGCGTTTGTCATGCCAAACGGCATGACTAAAAACCCGTAGTGCCCATAGCGAGTCCGAAAGGCCGTCTTCGGTACATCCTCTTCCTTGACTCTCAACTGATGGTACCTAGATCTCAGATCGATCTTCGAAAACATAGTGGCACCTCGGAGCTGGTCAAATAAGTCATCAATATGTGGGAGAGGGTACTTGTTCTTCACTGTCACCTTATTCAACTGTCTGTAGTCGATGCACAAGCGGAGGCTCCCATCCTTCTTCTTCACAAACAACACTGGAGCACCCCAAAGTGACACACTAGGGGTAATAAAACCCTTACTCATCAACTCTTCAAGTTGGACCTTCAGTTCCTACAATTCCTTAGGCACCATTCGATAGGGAGGGATCGAAATGGGCTGTGTCCCCGGAATAATCTCAATAATAAAGTCAATCTCCCGTTTGGGAGGTAAGCCAGGCAAATCGTCAGGAAACACGTTAGGAAAGTCTCTAATAATAAGAATCTCAGCTGTGCTCTGCTGTGAAGGTCTCTTACCAGTGGTGATCATACTGGCCAATGTATCTATGTCGGACTGTTTACTATCCTACCCAGGGTCCTCGGTCTATCTAAAGCACTACCCTGGAAGGTCACAACAGGCTGCCCTGGAATCTGAAATACTACTCTCTTGGCAAAGTAGTCGACATGGGCATGATAAGTTGTTAGCCAGTCCATCCCAAGTATAGCGTCAAAATCCAAGAACTCTAGTACTCTAAGGTCTACAAGGGTCTCAAAATCATCAAACCTCAACTTGCAGCCCTCACAAATCAAATTGGGGTAGATCCGTTCTCCGGCTGCAGTGCTCAACACGAGGCATGTAGATGCTCTAACGAGTCTAAGTCCCAATCTATCTACGGCATGCTCAGAAATAAAAGACAATGTAGATCCAGCATCAATCAACACATAAATAGATGTATCAAGTAAGAACATGTTACCCTCTACTAGAGCCTTCGTCGCCTCAGAATCTGGGTAGGTGATGGCATGTGCCGTCTCTCGAGTGCTGGTGGTGGGTGCACTAGAAGCTGGGACAGGCATAGGGCAATGATATCTCTTGTGGCATGGTTGACTACAATGGTAACATATAAGTGGTCGTCTCTACTCGGTCTGGCTTCGGCCCTAGCCTCTGCCCCCTGAATATCTGCCTCTACCTCTGCTTCGACCTCCACCTCGGCCTCCCTGCTGGGTCGGTGGCTGTCCCACCGGTTGATATGCCTGTACTGGGGTGGTTGCGAGTGTGACTGCGGTAGTAGGCTGAGTTTGTACTCCTCCAGATTGTCCCTCCATAACCTTCCTCTTCCTATGAAACCTGCCTCCTCGGGACCCACCACGATGGCCTCCCTGGGCCTGCGACTGTGGCTGAGACTGGGGCTATGTCTGCATGGATGCACTCTATACCATCTGCGGGGTCGGACGCTGATCCCTGCCATCCGCCTCAAACTGTAGTGCATGCCTCTGTATGATCTCTAGAGTAGCCTCATTGTATGCTGACGTAGCCTATCTGATGCTAGCCCTCAACCCACGACGGAAGAATCCAGCTTTTTCCCTCGGGTTACTCACTAGCTCAGGCGCATAGGCCTCCAGTCTGAAAAATCTGTGGGTGTACTCCCTGACTGACATATTTCCCTGCTGTAAAGTCAGGAACTCCACCTTCTTATGCTCTCTCTCTGTTGTAGGGACATAGATACTCAAGAATAGCTCCCGAAACCGAGCCCCTATAGAAATCTATCCCTCTATAGACTGAGTGGCCCTCCACCAAACCACGGCCTCATCCTCGAGCATATGTGTAGCGAACAACACCCGATTCTCCTATGATAGCTTCATTTTCCTCGCATTCTTTTCAATGTTGAGAAGCCAGTTCTCCACCGCATCCTGACTCAAACCCCCGTGGAACTCCTTGGGCCTTAGATCCAAGAATCTCTTCAGGAGGCAATCATGAGTGGAGTCATCACCCTGCCTCACTGGGGCTACCTCTGCTTGGGCTGCAACCCTCTCTTCCTCCCGGATCTCAGGTATAACCGGCGCATGAGGCGCTACTGGCTCAGCCCTCTGTCTCTCGGCCTCAATCCTGTCTAGCATCTCACTCAGTAAGGCCACCTGGGCGTGACCGGCCTCATTAGACGCTCTGATCAAGGCATTTATTTTCTGTATGGCGTCCTGTCCAAATTGAACCGGAGGTGGCGGTGGTGCCGGCTCTGGGGCCCTGCGTGGTCTCCCACGTCGAGGAGGCATCGTGGTCTGCATAAAAATGTTTAACTTTCATTAGTTCTAAAATGAGCAAACCACGACTTCAGACATTAAGGCGACTATTTCTAAAGAACCACCTAACCCATAAGGTTCAAAGTCTCAATCTTAAAACTCACTAACACGCTATAACAGTCCGATTCCCCTCGTGATATGGCCACTCTCACTTGGTTCCTCTTTCTGCCAGTCAGGAGCTAGAAAGTTTTGTCCATACTCTCGTGTTGCTACTCTAAGTCTTTTCTAAGGCTTTATCTCTTTTGTACTTCTGCGATTACTCTAAGACTCTGCTATGTCAGTACCACTTGTTATTCCTTAATTGAGAAAAACCTTAGGCTTTGATACCAACGCTGTCGGGACCCCTTCCCTAAGATGAAGGACGAACCGACTGGCACACTGTCCCAACAAACCCGTCCGCAAGCCGAGTTTGCCAAGACACTGTTAAGCCTCACATACAACACCACATCACACACTATCACATTAATCATCAGAAATGCAGAAGAGATTTAATATGCGAACACCAATAAGAACTTCATATTTCCAAAATGGGTCATTACACATGTGTAGCAACGGGAGAGACTGTTCATTATATACAGGTTATCCTCACCCCTATACATAGGTCCTAACCCTCAGAAGATAACAGAAAGGGAAAATACAAAGAAGTCCTACAAAAAAAAGAGTAAGGGAACGCGACTCTAGGCGATGACCACTCCCTTGCCCTTATCCGCTGCTGAAGAACCTGAAAAGTTAGAGTAGTGAACCTAATTGTCCACGGCGGCTCAGTGAGTAATGCAGTCTAATTCAAACTTAAAACAAGTATTCCACAATTAAAACATGTGTCATGAATGCATGAGCAATAGCATTATGCAAGTGAATGCAACATTAAACACAATTTAAATTCATAATGCAGTCGTGCACCTCTATTCAAAATTAGTTTTAATAATGCTGCAAACATATAAATCCACTCGAGCGAGAGAAACCCGGCGGTTAGGTGTATAGGTGACGACCCAAATCAGGGCCCACAGAACCCCCCTCAGGGCACTCTGTGCTAGGTGGTCACTCGATGCTCTAGGAGAGCCCAATCAATAAACGAGCGAGTTGCAGACAGTTAGGCATATCGTGACGACCCGATTATGACTTATTGCCGTTGCCATCATCGTAGGCCCACAAAACCCCTCAACAAGCACTCTGTGCTAGGTGGTCACTATCAGGGTCACAACTCGCCCTAATTGCTCTACCGCATCCAATACCCTAACCCGCTCCCATACCTTGACATTCAGTGCACTTTTCATTTAAAACTCATTCAAAGGATGCAAGTTCATCACAATATGTAACACTATTTTCAAAATTCACAGAATAACAAGCTATAAGAAATGAGTTAGAAAACACTACTCACAGGGATGCTCCACTACCGGCGCTCCTCTCGCGACTGGTCGCGTCCCGCTAGCACTGGGTCCTGCGAAATCGACGCAACTTCTTAACATTAACATTAAACTTGACTCACCCTAATTCTACATCATTGGTTGATAAATTACTTAACCTAGTCAAGAACAGTTCACACATGTTCGTTCACCTTACCTTAGTTACTAAGTCCATTTGATTGACCTCGGTCAATCTTGGTCAACCCTTGTCAACTCATCATTTGCTGACCTAGTTGGTCAACGGAGTCACACAGGGTCAATTTTGGTCCTTATGGGGTCAATTGGGCCAAAAGGGTCAATATTCCCAATTCCTATTACTTAGGCACAAACCTTAGCCTATGACCCTATCTGCGCAACCATTTTTCTAATTTTTCTGCGGGCAATCCGTTCATCAGATTTGCACCAAACTTTGCAGAACTTTTCAAGACTTCTTAAAGTTTTTCCAAAATTTTAAATTACAACTTTTGGACCTCATTTACTAAGGTTTCTAAGCATGATAACAGAAATTGCAAAGACCTCGTATCCCCTGTGACAGGTAGTGACTGTTTGCCTTAGTTGACCTAGCTACACATATCAGAATGTCCGAAAATTTTGTAGGCCACTTCTATACATATCTAAGGGTCACTTCACCAAATTTCATCTCAATCTATCATGGTTGGTCAGTCAATTTTATTTCAGAAATTTCGACCAGATTGCAGGAAATTTCTGCGTTCAAGGATTCTACAATCTTCTAGTGTTCTTTTCCCTCATTCAATCACCATCCTATGGGTTGTTTCTTGTGTCCACTTACAGTTTACAAGTCATAACATATTCACTAATCACAACCACTTCGAATCAGTAGCATGCAACATCAAAAACATGCCTATCATTCCATCAATAATCTGCTAAATTCTAAAGAATACAAGGAAATTTGCTCTGGCACCCTACAATCATGGCATATTTGCATGTATAACAAGACACATCCATAAGAGTTTAAGGTCAAGTCTTTATACCTTTCTAGAACCTCTATTATGGAGTCTACAATTCCTCTGGTTCCAGCCCGAAAGAGTGCTTTGAAGTGTCCCAAATATAGCTCTTGTTCTGGTCTCAACCTCTTTCTGTCGGCACTGTTGCAACAGTAAGTCGCACAGTGAATACCAGAGACTCACAAGACGTTTCAAACGTTCTAATATGCAAGTTCTACCACTTGGACACTTGAATACACTTCATGAGAGGTAAAGTGAAGGGTTTCACCTGAGGGATGAGTCTGGATTGGTCATAGTATGAGCTTTCTCAAGGTTGCTCCAACTGTTTCTGTTACACAGGTGCAACAGTGAGTAAACAACCAATTTCAAGGGTCCTAAAATCATGCATAAGGCCCTATTTTTCACTCTCTAACTCTTAATGATCAAAGTACATACGAAAATAGGGGAATGAACAATTTTACCTTCAAAAAGGAATTGGAAATGGCCAAGGTCCAAGGCTCCAAAAGTGGTTCCAGCACACACTTTCTGGTTTTTCTGGGTTTAAGTAGTGTGGGCAACCCTCTTCTTGATGTTTTCTGCTTCAAACGGCTCCAAGACTGAGCAAACCACTTGTAAGATCTTGTAGGTGGTGGTACAAGCTTCAAATCAAGCTATAGTTTGCGAGATTTGGTGGAGAATTGAAGAAGTTCTGAGCTTGGAAAGTTGGTTACAGAATCTGGAAATTCTGTGTTTGAGCTCAAGAATGTCTTTTTATTGCATGAGGATGCTTGCTTGGCAAGGGTGTGAATGACATGTGGCATCCAAGTGGCACTTAGCATCACATGCTGGATGCCCAGTTGGCAGCCTAGATTGGCCACAATGGAGGCCATGAAGTGATGGCCAAAACCATGGATCAAATACCATGGGTTCCCATGGTTTTTGTGCTGAAAATACTGAAAATTCATCAACAGGTGGGCTGGCCCACAAACGGACAAAATACTGAAAATTAGCATCACAAACGGACAAAATACAAGGAGAAAAGCTCAATTGGGGCGCATGGGCCCTCTTGGGCGCGTGGGCCGGCCAACAGGTGGGTTGGCCCACAATCTGGGCCCCGAACTGGCGCGGGCCGCTGGCCAGCGGTCGATTCCTCGTAGTCGGGCCGGGGGCGGCCCGACCCGCTTCAGTCCGCACGGGCCAAATGGCCCGTGCGCTGAAGCTACCCGTGTTTTTTTTTTTCTTACTTATACATATACATATATATATATATATGTATTATATATCAAAATTTTACATTTTTCGTCCTTTAAAATCTTAAATTGTCTAATTCATCATTTTCCATCAAAATACCAATGTTATACACCATTTCATCATTTATTTAATTATTTTCTCCGAAAATCATATTTTTCATCTAAAAATTCCATTTATCATTCTAAAAATCCGATAATTGCTCCAAAAATTTATAAATTAATCTCAAAAATTATTTCCTCAAGAAAACACCTTTTCCTAATATTTTCATGTGTTTTCTCCTTAAAATTGCATTTTCTCGAATTATTTCTATTTTCCTTAATAATTAATCCAAAATTGAGAAAAATTAGAAAAAAATTTGTATTTTCTCATTAAAATTTTAGAAAATACATGGAGTACATAAATGTCAGATCCGTCAATTCGATGTCAAAAATGTGGGTCGTCACATATATAGTTTTATTTTTAGGAAAAATACGTCCTAATTTTGGGTCGCACATTAAACTAATGCATTTATTGAAACTATACTATAAAACTGAAATTCACAATTTTCTATAATAATTTAGAATTAAAAAGAAGAAAAGGTACTTTACCTAAGGTGTCAAATTTTCAAAAGTGCGCAACTTCTCTTTTCCTCTTTTTTTTCTTTTTCTTTTCTTTTCTTTTTCTCCCTTTTTTTCTTTTTTTTTCTATTTTTCTCTCTCATCTTTCTCTCTTCTTTCTCCCTACTTTCTCCTTTCTTTCGCTGCTTTTTTTTTCTTTGATTCTAGGATGGAAGGAGGATGATGTAACACCCTGGCCCCCGGTTCGTCCCTTGTGGGTTCCCTTGGGCCGCGTTCGCTTAGAATATGCGCCCATTCGATTGGGAAGCCTATAACACCCCAATTTTTAACTAGACCTCCTTTCACGTTTTACCTCACGTGTGGATCGTCGCCCGTTGAAAATCGAGATGCTACTAAAACTTCTCTTCTGTCAAAATCTCTTTTTCTTCAAAAGTAAACTCATAACGAATCGTTTGCAAGTCAATGTCTAGATAGATGTTTCGTACAAAATAAAAGATCAAGATAATTTCTCAAGAAATTCACCGGATTTCTCAGTACAAATTATAAATAATGCAGCGGAATTACTTTAAAAACTACTATTAGACCAAAATTGTTAAACTAAGGTTAAAGCCACAGTAAATATATTAAAACAATCTAGTAAAAATAAATAAAATATGACCTCCAAGTCTCCAATCCTAGTCGACCTCCCCAATGAGGCATCCAAGTTAAACTGTGAGTCATCTGATGTAGGTTACGATACTCTAAGTCCATGTGTACCTGAAAAATAAAGTGGGAGTGAGCTCGAAAGCCTAGTAGATTGTTCCTACACATCACAGGCATTATACAGACCTAATCCAAAATATTACAAACACTTTCAAATATTAGGCGTTTCAAACATTCATTTGTTTTAGTTGTAATCTAAGACCGGATGAGGGTTGAGATGCCTCTCTGTATTCCCCTGTGATCTGAATCAACACAAACCTTAGGTAACGCCTCAGGCCGTTTACCTGTCAGAGTCACAATCCAAGGGAGTGTACTTACCTAGGCATCGTACCATTTCCCAAAGACTTCGAGTTGTCACAGTCAGCTTCGGTTGGAAATACCTACGATCCGCCTTGTGGCTTAACAATCTCGAGCAGTGACATATAGGAGATGCCACCTCGATCAACTTCAGGCTCGACAATCGCACTAGTACGTGGATTCTTAATAAACCATCGTCTTATTTTAGTTTTACAAACGATCTCAATCACATCAAGCATCATACAATACACTAGAACATATAATCCAAACTATGCTTGCAAGTTAACATGATAAGGTGCATGAATAAACAATAGGATCTAGATACACATTTTCCTAGTCATGCATGCGATAACTGAGTAAATCTAAATGCAAGCTTTTATAGTAAATCATGTCATGAATTTATTATGCATGACCCTAAGTAATTGTCACTCATGGCACATCATGCAATACACCAAACAATTCCAATCAATTCCCTAATGAGATTCCAATAACCTAGAACTATTCAAACAAATGTTTTGAATCTTAAATCTTTATAATACATATGAGCAAGGAAGTCACGCCCACCTGATTTCGCAAATCTTCAGGGCTCCCTTGCTTTCCTTCAAGCTATTCAATATTCTGAAATTGTAAGAATATGAAATTCAACGGTTTATAAGATTCTTTAGTTCCTAATTCACATTTTATCTTATTCAAAATATTTTTGAACTTAAATACTTTTTTTAAGATTATTACGCAATCTAGATATCAATTTTCAACTAATTTAGGATTATTTATAAATTTTAGAATTTTATATATTCTAATTAAAATAATTTCTAAGTCTTCTAAATTTTCTTAATTTGAAATTAAAACTTTAATAATCTACGTACGAGTCTTTTCGTAAAATTAGATTTATAATAACTTAATCTTCGTAAATTAAATAATTTATTAATATCATAATTAATTTAATTATGAACAAAATAAGACTTCTAATTGTTAAAACTTTAGTTTTTTTTGCATTTAAAATTTCTAATCTCTTTTCGATAAGGAATTAAAGTTTACAAATGTTTATTTTTGCTATTATTGTCATTTTCTCACACTAAAACATACTTTGTTAGTCCATGATTTCATTAGGATTTTCTGAAATATTAATGACTGGATTCTTGAATCAACTTTTCTAAAATACTTTCTTTTCTCCTTTTTTTTTCAGATTTTCTATTATTAAAGTTTAAGTTAAATCTTATCTTATATTGTTGATTCCAATAACTTTTATTCAAATTTGTCAAAATTAAATAATGACATACTTTTATTGTTGATTCCATTGATTTTTCTTCTCAACCTATCATTCCTTTGCTATGAGTAAGGTATAAGCATCACAGTTCTATTTTCCTAATTAATCTATATTAAGTTATTAAACTTATATTAAGTCTTTTAAACAATCCACTCAACTCACAGCAATGACCTAAATAAAAGAGTTGATGATATTCTTACCTCCTCTGTCTTCACAAATCAGTTGAACTCAGATCACCACTTGATGGTGTTCCTTCAACTATGTTGGCCAAATCTGAAATTCCAAATATTTTGCTTCCTCAATGCTCCGTTCCACGGTTCCTCAACTCAATCCAACATCAGATTTGCAACACAACAGCCATCTTCATCTCTGTCACCTTCTTTGTCAACAACACACCAGCAGAATCAATATCATATCTACAACGTCCCTCTCACCAGCCGTCTTCTTCCTCTTCGGTCCTGTAATGTCCCTCAACTCAGGATTTCGAATCAGAAATTACAGACTTCATTCCTTCATGTTGCTCCAACCGAAATTTGAAAATAGAATTTTCAAAACTTTTAGCCCGACTCGACACCATGTTCCGTTTCTTCCTCTGTTCGGCGCAGCAGCTTCACTCTTTCCTTCTCCTCTTCTGCTTGTGGTTCACAGCCAAACTGAGTCTTCATCTTCAACGCAACAGCAGCTGGTCTTTCCATTCCCTTTTTTTTTTTGGATGCACCAGGAGCTCGGATCCTCTTCTGTTCAAGCTTCCTTCTCTCATTTACCGTCCAGCAGCTGCTCCCCTTTTGATTTGCCCTCTGTTTTCCCTCTGTTTTCTTCTTTGATTCAGTTTCCCAGCTCCTTCGTCAGCTCCTCTCTTCTTCCTCTTGTCAGTTCTTCTTCTTCTCGTTCGATGGCAACAGCAGCACCGTTGTTCTGCTCCCATTTCCTTCCCCTACTCATGCAACGACGCCTGCAGCTTCTTTGTTTCAGCACCCCATCATTCGAATCACATACAGGCTTCCATTCTCTGTTTTCTATTCTCCTTCGTTACACAACTTCTTCTTCATTTGTTCCTGCTTCCTCAACAAGAGCACCGCCAAACCAGAGAGTTCTGGTTTGGCGGTGCTCTGGTTTGGCCGAGAGCTCCCCAAAAACTTCTTCTCTTTTTTTTTTCTAATCATGTCAATTCTTTTAGGAAATGGAATGGTAGCCGGCTGCCTTCTTCCTCTACGTTCGCAAGATGTAGCTGAGCTCCCTCTTTGTGCAATGAGATCTAGAACATGTTGCAGATCTAGAACCAGATCTAGAACATGGTGGTTGTATATCCGACGAGGTCCAGCGAGATCGTGGCTGTAGATCTTGATGAAGAAACAGATCCTATGAGATCTAGTTTTTTTTTTTTTTTTTTTGATCTCAAGTCCAAGAGAATACTTGATGAAAAATCTAAACTTTTCTTTTTGATTCTAGCTCTACAACTTGAGAAAGTAATGCAAATGATCCTCCTTTTTGGTGTATGTTTTGTTTGTATGTCTTCAAAAACCTGGAGCAATTTTTCTTTTTATATAGAAGCTCACTTAGATACTAATATATTTTTTTTTTCTTCAAATCATAATCTTTCATCCTTTTTTTTGCGGTAATATTATTGTTATTATTTTTTTTCAAATAGATATTTTTTTTTCATTCTATTAACTCCATGATATTCAAAATACATATTTACATATATCTGAATATATATTTTTTTCACCAAAAAAAGTATATTATTATTATTATTATTTTCTGTTGCGACGTGTTTGCGTTACAAAAATTTGAGCTATTACAGATGAGCAAATGAATTGAATTATGGGGATATTTATAGTGATGAAATGGGTAGGTCCTACTCCCATAAGTGTTTAAGATAATGGTTTTCATTATCTCTTTATCCCTCTAAGTCATTAGATAATGATCTAATTTAATTAATATTTTTTCATCCATCTAAATCATCAATATTATCTCTTTATTATATTTTTATTAATTATTTTGATTTATCCATCCACTTCAATTATCATGCAACATATATTTATATATATATATATAATTTCATTTTCCAATTAAGCACCCTTATCCAACATTTTTACATTTAATTAATTTTTTTTTTATCCAATACTCTTATTTATCCAACCAAGCACACACACACACATATGTATATTATAATAATAATAATAATAATAATAATAATAATAATAATAATCATATATACTTTTTCATTTAATTTAAATACACCCCTCTCTATATATATTCATACGTAACTATTATATATATATATATATATATGCACACACATATATATATATACTTGAATTAAATCATTTCATTCATCATTTTCATTTCCATTTTTTTTTTCAACTTAACTTCCACTTAATACATTTAGGTATTTATATTATCCCATTATCCAACAAATAATTATTTATCTCACCATATTAATATTAATCAATTTGAATCAAATAACTTCTCTCCTACACTATCAATGCATTATTAAATAATTAATTTATTTCATCATTCATTCATTTTTTTTTATTAATCCAACCCACTTTATCCACTAAATAATTATTTCATTATTTATTTTAATACCCACATTAATTAATTTCATTTTTAAAAATCACGTATTTTCATTTAATTCACACAGTAAGTTATGCAATATCCATAAAATTATGTATTTTTATTTATAATTTACTAATTAATACATGAAAATACATGTTAAGTCTATCAACTCAATGTCCAAAAACACGGGTCGTTATATTTGTACCACTCTAGTTGTTGAATAAATTAATTTTTTATTCAG
>JAJIYU010009551.1:0-16904 GCA_030144865.1 Tinospora cordifolia | reverse complement strand
AATGACTTTCATAAATATTAATTATTACCAAAATTTATGAATAAATAAATAAATAATAAATATTATTTATTTATTTATTTATTTATTTATTTATTTATTTATTTATTTATTAGCAATCATAACTATATGGTTGGTTTTGAGTAAAATAAAATAGTAAACCTAAACTTGAGAACATTAATAATAAAATAAAATATTTTAACAACATGAATGACTTACAAGCCCAATTGGTTAAAATAGTAGATTCTGCGTTCGAACCTCAAGGTGTCACTTTTTGCTTTAAAGTAATATTAATAATAAATAAATAAACAAATAAGTAATATTTGTAAGGAAGTAATCACAAGTAATCAGCCTAATAAAAAATTAAAATTAAAATTAATTAAAGGGAATAGTTTAGTAATAATCTCAACATAGATTAATATAATGTACGTTAAATTAATTAATAAATAATGTACATTATATTAAACTAAGACAAGTAGCACACTTTCAATAAAAATTTAAAATTAAAATTAATTAAAGGGAATAGTTTAGTAATAATCTCGACAAAGATTAATATAATGTACGTTAAATTAATTAATAAATAATGTACATTATATTAAACTAAGACAAGTGGCACACTTCCAATAATGATCTTATAGAATTATGTGACGCTAAAGACTGTGGAATCATTGATAAAAAATTAGGCGCCAAAAATTACAAGATGTCATAATCAAGATTATCCTTGGTCATTAGCAACATGAAAATATCTTCATTTGATTACAAAATAATAGGATGGCAATAAGGAGAGACTAAATCGAATAATTAACTTTTACAAAGTTTCTAAAAAAAAAAAGAATAAGAGAATAAGGAAACTAAAGAACCAAGGAAACATGATGTAAGGAAGAAAATCAATATCCTAGCCACTCATTCTCTCATCAAGGACGTCCCACACATCAAGGGATAGGATTTCATCAAAACATCACACACTCTCTCTCACTTTGATGGCCCAAGAGAAGAGGATATCAAACTTTAGGGTTTGCACAAGAGAAAACCCCACACAAACGACCATTCTCTCACCCCCATACATAAACCCTTGAGTGACCTCTTTTTTATCTTTTACACTCATCATTTTTACTCCATTCCCATTATCATCTCATCACCCTAGAGCTACCAAGGAGGAATGCAAAAAGATTAAGAAAGAAGACCTTCAAGGTGAGTAAAGTGATTGTTTTCTTACATTCTTCTCCTCTTTCTTTTTCTTTTCACCAAAGCCACCCAAATTGCCATGTTTTAGCCGCCATTACAATACTTTTTCAGCACCTTTCCAAACTTGTAAAATGTCCTAAAGACCAACCAAACACCCATGAAAAGAAACTATCACAACACCCCTCAAACTTAGCCATCTCCCTGCTTGAACCCATATTTTTGGCCTATTACACGTGAGACTTCCCTATGGCAGTCCAAAACCTACTGTTTTTATATTAAATAACTCTTCAAACCACCCTTGAATAACCACCAAAAACCCACTTAAAAACCCCTTCCAAAAGCCATGCAAAAACATCTCAAAACTAGACCAAAAGTCTATGTTAAACCTACACTATGTGCACCCTTTTAACCATGTCTTTTGTTTAGATTTTAAATCGATATTCTTACTGATCTATTATTGAATTCTCAGTGTAAGAAGGCGTGAAAACATAGGAGGAAATGTTTAAGGGCCACAAACAAAGAAGGAGGCAAAAATAAACACACAAGAGGGGGTATACTCCGTCTAAACCCTACTTTAGTGTGTTCCTTTTTGCACACACACATGGCTACCATTAAGGACTGAGATAAATATGATTCCAACATTGAAGTCATCCTCCTTAGATATATCCTGAACTAGTTTTGTGGCAGCCCAACACCCTACAAACAAACCACATAGGGTATGTGGGTGAAAAACACTAAAAAGAGGGTGCTTTGGGTTGAATGTGCAAATCACATGGGTTGAATGTGTGCAGCCACATATCAGAGAATTATGACTTAAGAATACATGAGAAAAGTGTCTCAAAGTCGACATAAGACATGGGAAACATCAGTCATACACACACACATATGCATTATAGCAAAAAGACCTTTAACTAGATGTTTCAGGGGCATTTTAGTGCATATAAGCATGGCTACAATTGTGCAGCTATGTAATAGTGAGTTACATACTTATAACAGCAAGTTATTGATGAGGAAAAGTATGAAAAAAAAGATAGGCACAAATCCCTAAAGGTATCCTTGATTTGGGGGTGAAACGAGCATGAAAATGCCCAAAAATAAGGTTTTCATGTGTCTTAGTTTTAAAAGATTAGGAATAAAAGTTATAGCCCCTTTAATAAGGTTAAATACATAGAAACTAACAATAAAGTTTACAATTGAAGAAAAGTGATTACAAATGAAAATCTTAGCCCATAGCCTTGTACGACACAAAATAGATTTAAACAACCCTAAAATTGGGATAATTTCAATGTGCCATTTACAAATAACTTAATATACCCCGATAGGTAATAATAAACATATAAAACAAACTTAAAAACATCTTAGGAACATAACCTAGGAATTAATGTGGGTCTCAAATGGTTAGTCACATAAAATGACAAAACTGGGCCCATCAAAATAAAGCATAGCCATGGTTTCGGTATAACAAGTGCATGATGACCATGATACTGCATTAGGAAATACAAACTCACATGAAACAAGTCTCAAGAAGTAATAGACAATCACTCTTAAAATTGGAATAGAAAACATAAAGAACCCTAATTCATCTAGGTATGATTGGTTTGATAGAAGTAGTGATTGGAGCATTATATCATACCCTTAAACAAAAAAGAATAAATAAGATTGTACAAGATTTAAGAATACTTCGACGTGAGATAAGATACTAAGGCTGACACTAGAACTTGTTAGGTTAACTTTAGTAGGTCAACATCAATTCACTGATCTCAAGGAACACAGAACGTGAGTATAAGTGGAAATGACTCCTAACTCTCTCTTATATTATAATTATTGAAACTCCTATATGAGTAGGTTCATTTTTGTCGAACCCTCTAATTAGGTTCATATCAGTGTGCCTTTGATTCTATGTCAGTTTGCATGCATATGCATGATTAGAAGCATGCTAGGGTTTTAAATTATCCATTATGTCATGCTATAAATGATGCAATCTTTTATTGATTTACTTATTGATATGAACCATGCATGTGTAAAATTTTTATATATGTTACACCTTCAACTAATCAAAGAAGATTAAGAAATCAAACATGTACCAATACAGTGTATCCATATTTGATCACCATGGGTGTTGTCCCTAGTAAGTAGGCTTAGCGCGATGCGTCCATATTTGAACACCACTAAACTTTTTCCAATCTGAGATAAGCTAAGTTAAAGTCATGAAGTGGTATAGTATCATTCCCATATATGACCACTACATATCTTTGTTTATACTAACAGAATGATCGTTTTTTAGAAGTGTCCTTGATAGTCGATATTTTTTGGAAAGGTGTCCTTGAAGGTCAATGCTTACCCTAGGAGGTGTAACTCAACAATTCCCTAAATCGATGGTGTGATACCCTAAAAACTCGATATTTAATTAAATAAAATTTAAGATCAATTTAATAAAATTGGGTGCAAAATAAAAATAGGCTCATTCCGTAGCTAAATTTGCCAGGTTCCCAAAAGTCTCATTTGGTGACCCTTAAGGACCCAAAACAACCTGAAACAAAGTAAAGTAATATGAACCAACTAATTGGATAACATATCCAAAAATTAAAATAATTGGTCAAGATTAGGATTTTCATTTGCCCAACGCCCTTTAGGGGGTCCAAATTAGAAAGAATTGACATTTAGGGTACTTTGGAGAATCGAAATAACCCAAAATGAAATGAGATGACATGAACTAACAAAATAAACAACATATCCAAAAATTAGGACAATTGGCCAAGATTAGATTTTTATTTCATAGTGTCTTCAATGAGTTCTAAATAAGGAAAGTAAATAAAAACTAATTTGGTCAAACTATATATTGAAATTCTTAATTTTTCATGTGATTCCAAAACTGTAGTATAAAAACCATAATTCTTTGTAAGACATTAATTTTTGTTAAATTTTTGTGGACCCATAAATAGTGATGATGTTAGCATGACATAAGCATACACCCCTAAAGCATGTGCAAGTCACATGGGTGGAACACCATGATCATGTACACCCACACCTTATCCAACTCCATGAGACATTTCCTAATGTTTAGAAACCATGAAAAATGATCTCATGTACACCCAAACAATTATCTTGTACACCATGCTCTACACAAAAAAAAAATGTCCCATAGGAAAGTTTGAGAATGATCATGTGTGCCACTAGGTGTGATATTATACACCAAGTCCAAGAATAAAAGTTTAGTGGAGAGTAGATGATTTAAAGAGATGTAAAAATATTCCTTCACTTAGATTTGACTAACAAACAAAGGAAAAATCAGAAAATTAGAAAGTTACCTCATGCTCATATGTGATGCCAAAATAGGAGTGTTTCCCATGCATGCATGTGTGATAACCAAGCAAAGGAACCAAATAAGAAAGATGCCATGAGAATTAAATTCAATTGATAGAAGACGTCCAAGAGAGATCAGAATGTATTTTAAACCTTTATTTGTGTTCACACGTAAAAGAAACAAATAAGGTTCAAAGATTTTGCTCACACTTGGATTGAAAACCTTAATGTTCTCACTTGCCCAACCATGAGCTCACTTGCCTAAACCATGAGATTCACTTACCCAAATCAATGCAAAACATCCTCATTGTGTATGGAAAGAGTTTCATTATTTGTGATGTCCAAACCGCCCCATGGTGCTCTTGAAAATCTATATAAACCCCCCAAGTTGCTCACATTCTTCTAATCCCAAAGCAAAGTATTGACATTTTCTTTTTTGTTTGTTCCTGCCCTCTTCTTGGCACCCCTTCTCACTTCTCTTTTCTCTCTTGTATGAGAAGTTCTGATTTCAGTGTTTTAGAGAGTGGTTTGAAGTGATTTTTGCTGGTATTTAAGACTGCTAAATGTTGGGGAACTTTGCTGAATTTTTTGAGAAAGAACCACTACTAAGGTGGAGGGGATTTCTAAAACACTACTTTCTTATTTTGAATTCCTAGCATGTTCATGCATGTATAGTTTTAAATTTTAGCATGTTTAATATCAGTTTTTAGCATGTTTAATCATGTTTCAATTTCAGTTTAGCAAGTTTTTATGTTTTAATCATTCATGAGATCATGTCATGCTTAAAATCCATGTTTAAGATTTTTTTTCAAAGTTTTAAGCATGTCATATGATGTTTTCATGCTTTCTTAGTTGTTTAAAATTCTGAAATTTATATTCTGAATTTCTTTTATTATTATGTGATCTTAAACATAAGAAAGTGAAGATAAGAACGACGTACTGTCATGGTGACCCGTATGGGTGCTATAGGTGTTCTTAACACATGCTTGGAGTGTGTGGTTGCAAAGTAAAATTAAGAGATACTTAGTATGTGACATCCAATCGAAAGTGACAAAGAAATATCTTTCCACCCTAAAGAGGGGTATCTAATTTAAAGACATCAAGGGAGTAGAACCTCTTTCAGTCATAACGTCAACTTTAACCAATTTGATTTATGAATCACTTAATGTTTGAAAGTGTATGAATTTGGATGTGTTAGAGATTTTGAAATAATAAGCTAGTTGTTTGATGGATGATCCACTCGGCTATGTGCTCACTCCTCTCTTTCTAACATTTTCAAGAAATTGAATATGATGGCAATGAAATCTAATAGTAGTTATGTTTAGAAAGCTTCTATTTTCTTTTATTCGATGTAAGGGCATGTTGCCAAATTTTGTTTTATTAGACTTCCGCTGAATTTTTATTTTTAAAGAGTTATGTACTCAAGTTTATGAACTAATTTAAGAATGTAAGTTTCTTTACTTTATTTGAAAAATAAAGCGTTTGAAATACTTCTTCTTCTATTTGTATTACACCTATTGAATTGAAAATTAAGCACATTGAAAAGTGTATTCCTGAGGGATTTCAATAAGCGTTAGAACAAAGGAATTGAGATACAAGTTATGTACTTGTAAATGTAACATAGGACCCACCCTGCCTTGTGGTTAAGCTTAAACCTGTTTCTAGGGCGTTGGTGTATTACAAAGGTGGTATCAGAGCCTAGGCATTAATTGCTGGGCAAAAAAATTAGAAAGTTTTCTCTGATACTAAAGGTGGTATCAGAGCTCAGTTATTAGAAGCACTAGGCTAAAAATAGAAAGTTTAGCATAAACATGTATTGTTTGGATAGAATTGGAAAGTTTAATCGTATACCAATGGTGATATTAGATTTAGAAAGTATAACTCAATTAGGCTTGACCTATGCTTTGAGTTGAAATTTGAATGCCCTACCTTCTATTTTGAAATTAAAAATTATTTTGGAAACTGTTTTCAAAAAGAAAAGATATGTTTTGAAATGTTTTGTTTGGATATAAACACTACAAGTTGATCTAATAATGGGTAAGTCTTGTCCCGAGTAAAGTTAAACATTAAAAGGGAGGTTAGTTATCCCGCCCTAAAAAGCGCGATTGCTAAGCAGACTTCGGTCTCGCCGCTCGATCTAGAAGTTGTCCCACCGGCTTGTACGAGTAATCTGATTTGAAGAACACCTTTACTTTCTATAAAAAAAATTAGAATGTGAAAAATTAGGGCAAGAAACTGACTAGAAGTAGAAAAAGATGCCAAAAATGGTGTTTTGACTAGACAGAAGGTTGTGAGTCAACCAAATTGAACCCTAGGTCCAGACGAAAGACCCTAGGTAGAAACATGGTATAGCCATGGGTGGCACAATGGATCAAAAGCATAAATCTTTAGGACATAGGCTAGAAACTAAAACTTGTGTGAAAATAGAAAATTGTTTGATCAGGACAGGGGATCGAGAAGCTTCTATATCTTTTGATTTCTATGTAGTATGGGATGCATAGGAATTTGGGGTTATGGATGACGCCTAGACTCAGAGAATGATGGACCATGTGTGGTGAATGATCGATGACTCTGGAAGAACGAGTTTCTCTATGCTCCGCAGGTATGGGACAGTTGGGTATAGTGGGCTCGAGAACCTTAGTTATCAAGCAATTTGCAAAATTGTTTTGGTGCGGTTCTATTCTGGATGAAAGCCTAAGTGTAAGGGGTAGAGTGGTATGGGACACTTGAACCTAAAAGCTTAGGTGGAAGCTTGAAACTTGGAAGTGCTATCGTGAACTGTTTGATTGTATGATTGTGTTATATGCATGTTTTACTGTTTATTTGCTTTGAGACCAAATTTTGTACCCATGCATGAAAAGAACCTAAAAGAAAAACCTTTAGGCCACTAAATAAATCAAGAACCTAGAAATTGAATCTAGAGTCATGATAGTATGAACGTTTGATGAAACAAATACTGACGGGTTCAAGAAGGGGGGCAATAGCCACACATCGTTTCAAGAGATCGGCCAAACGTTGGTGGCGTATGATGAGGATGGACCCCGACACAGACGTTGAGAAGATGAACTGGGAAGAATTCAAGGAAATTTTCTATTACAAGTTCTTCCCAGATGTTGCCCTAAGAAAGCTACAGGAAGACTTTGTAAGACTCAATTAGAGAGATCTTACCTTAACTGAGACATATAAGGATGTCTTAGAAAAAAAATACAAGGATGTCTTAGAAAGAGTTCTAATCCCAGAATAACAACTCAACCTAGAGCAAAGGTTGAGACGAAAGAATAAGAGGTCTGCGAATGAAAGAGATCACGGGTCACAAAAAAAGAATAAGAGTAGTAAGGCCCACAAAAATAGGGTAGACCAAGAATGATTCTAGAGAACAAGCCAGGAGGCACGAGCTATGCTATGTGTGTAGATAGAAGGGTCATCTTGATAAGGATTTCCCAACTACACTCAGGCTCCTCAGCCACAAAACACTTAGGGAGGAGGTCAAAATAATCGTTCTCAAGGTAGACACCAACAACAGAATGCCAACCAAGGGCAGAATCAGGGTCATGGTTAGAACTAGGCTGGAATGTTCGCTGTGGAGGCCCAAGAAGATCAATACCCTCAGTAGAAACCCTAGTAGTCCAATGCTAGAACAAAAACAATTAATTTTTAGAATATAATTAGTGGAAGAGAATTCTTAAGACTCGCTATATGTTAGCATTTATTTTGGCTTTGAATAAGGTTTTGTACCTCTGATTTTTAATTAATAAAAATGAATTCTTTTAGAACTCTTGTTGCCCCACTTTAAATATTTAAACGAGTACTCAAAGTAACAATCCCAAAGCCTGTTGTGTGGTCAAGTCCACTGAGTCGAAGGTGGAAAATGTTCAACCACAAACGGTTATACCGAATAATTAAAGACTTTAGGATAGGTGTGACCCTAAATGAAAAACAAGCCTATCTCTGTAGCAAGTCTTGCCATCGGACCTATTGCATCAAATAAGGGATGAACAAAAGGCAATATGAATGGCTCACAAGCCTGATGGAGGAAAGTAAATGGAATAAGCATACTGACCATAGGTTAGATGCTAAGAATACCCTAAGACTTAAGAAGGAAACATTGTATGCGTAATTGTGGATCGTCTCACTAAAGTGGCTTAGTTCCTACCAATTAGATCTATAGATCAAGTCAGTAAGTCTAAGAGACTCACCCGGACACTAGAGGATATATTGAGGTTTTATGCCTTAGACCTTAAAAGAAAACTGGAGAAATTATGAACCTGACGTTCAAGATGATGCTACTTACAAGGAAGAAGTAGTCAGAATCCTTGACCACAAAGCATAGAGTCTGTGAACGAAGGACATTCCATTGGTGAAAGTGTTGTGGAAGCATCACAAGGTGTAAGAAGCTACCTGGGAAATCAAAAGCAAAATGAAGACCAAGTATCCACACCTATTCACTAAAAATCCCTAGTTATGTACAAATTCCAAGGTCAAAATTTTTTTAAGGAGGGTAGGTTGTGATACCCTAAAAACTTTGTATTTAATTAAATGAAATTCAAGATCAATTCAGTAAAATTGGGTGCAAAATGAAACCAGGCTCATTTCGGGGCTAAATTTGGCAGGTTTCCAAAAGTCTTATTTGGTGACCCTTAAGGACCCAAAATAATCTGAGATGAAGTAAGGTGACATGAACCAACTAATTGGACAATATATCTAAAAATTACAACAATTGGTCAAAATTAGGGTTTTCATTTGCCAAACACCCTTCAAGGGGTCTAAATTAAAAAAATTGGCATTTAGAATACTTTGAGGAATTGAAGTAACCCGAAACGACATGGGATGACATGAACTAACAAAATAAACAACATATTCAAAAATCAGAACAATTGGCCAAAATTTAGATTTTTATTTCACAGTGCCGTCAGTGAGTTCTGAATAAGGAAAGTAAATTAAAATCAATTTGGTTAAACCATATATTGAAATTCTTAATTCTTTCATATGATTCCAAAACTATGGTATAAAGACCATAATTCTTTGTGAATAATGAGATATTAATTTTTGTTAAATTTTTGTGGACCCATAAATAGAGATGATGTTAACATGACATAAGCATAACCCCTGAAGCATATGCAAGTCACATGGGTGGAACACCATGATCATGTACACTCACACCCTACACAACTCCATGAGACATTTCCTAGTGTTTAGAAACCATAAAAAATGATCTCATGTACACCCAAACAATTATCATGTACACCATGTTCTACACAAAAAAAAAATGTCCCATAGGAAAGTTTGAGAATGATCATGTGTGCCACAAGGTGTGATATTATACACCAATCCAATAATAGAAGTTTAGTGGAGAGTGGCTGATTTAAAGAGATATAAAAAGATTCATTTACTTTGATTTGACTAACAAACAAAGGAAAAATCAAAAAATTAGAAAGTTACCTCATGCTCACATGTGATGCCAAAATAGGAGTGTTTCCCATGCATGCATGTGTGATGGCCAAACAAAAGAACCAAATAAGAAAGATGCTATGAGCATGAAATCCAATTGATAGAGGACATCCAAGAGAGATTAAAATTTATTCTAAACGTTTATTTGTGTTCACAGACATAAAAGAAACAAATAAGGTTCAAATATTTTGCTCACACTTGGATTGAAAACCTTAATGGTCCCACTTGCCCAACCATGAGCTCACTTGCCCAAACCATGAGATTCACTTGCCCAAATTAATGCAAAATGTCCTCGTTGTATATAAAAAGATTCTCATTGTGTGTGATGTCCAAACCGTCCCCATGGTGCTCTTGAAAATCTATATAAACCCCCTAGTGGCTCACATTATTCTCATCCCAAAGCAAAGAATTGACACTTCCCACTTTGTTTGTTCGTGCTCTCTTCTTGGCACCCCTTCTCACTTCTCTTTTCTCTCTTGTGTGAGAAGTTCTGATTTCAATGTTTTAGAGAGTAGTTTGAAGTGA
This sequence comes from Tinospora cordifolia, assembly GCA_030144865.1. Taxonomy (NCBI): domain Eukaryota; kingdom Viridiplantae; phylum Streptophyta; class Magnoliopsida; order Ranunculales; family Menispermaceae; genus Tinospora; species Tinospora cordifolia. Next base: position 6,446 of record JAJIYU010009551.1, on the reverse strand, counting down.
TTTTTGCTAGTATTTGAAAGTGCTAGACGTTGGGGAACTTTGCCCAATTTTTGGGGAAAAACCACTACTAAGATGGAGGAGATTTCTAGAACACTACTTTCTTATTTTAAATTACTAACATGTTCATGCATGTCTAGTTTAAATTTCAGCATGTTTGATCGTGTTTTAATTTCAGTTTAGCATGTTTTTATGTTTTAATAACTCATAAGATCATGTCATGCTTAGAATCCATGTTTAGGATTTTTCTTCATAGTGTCAAGCATGCCATGTAATATTTTCATGCTTTCTTAGTTGTTTAAAATTCTGAATTTTTTTTATAATTATGTGATCATAAACATAAGAAAGTGAAGATAAGAACCACGTACTGTCATAGTGATCCGTATGGGTGTTATGGGTGTTCTTAACACATGCTTGGAGTGTGTGGTTGCAAAGTGCAACTAAGGGATACTTGGTATGTGAAATCCAATGGAAAGTAACAAAGAAATGTCTTTCCACCCTAAAGAAGGGTATCTATATTAAGGACATTAAGGGAATAGAACCCCTTTCAGTCATAACGTGAACTTGAACCAATTTGATGTATGAATCACTTAATGTTTGAAAGTGTATGAATTTGGATGTGTTAGAAATTTTGAAATAATAAGCTAGTTGTTTGATGGATGATCCACTAGGCTATGTGCTCACCCCTCTCTTTTTAACATTTTCAGGAAATTGAATATAATGGCAATGGAAATCTGATAGTAGCTATGTTTAGAAAGCTTCTATTTTCTTTTATTCAATGTAAGGGCATGTTGCCAAGTTTTGTTTTATTAGACTTCCACTGAATTTTTATTTTTTAAAGAGTTATGTACTCAAGTTTATGAATTAATTTAAGAATATAAATTTCTTTGCTTTATTTGAATAAATAAAGAGTTTGAAGTATTTCTTTTTCTACTTGTATTGCACTTGTTGAATTGAATATTAAGTATAATGAAAAGTATATTCCTGAGAGATTTCAATAAGTGTTAGAATAAATGAGTTGAGATGCAAGTTGTGTACTTGTAAATGTAACATAGGACCCAACCTGCCTTGTAGTTGAGCTTAAACCTATTTCTAGGGGGTTGGAGTGTTATAGATGGATGTTTCATCTAAGAGAAGAAAAATATCGAGAATAGTCCTTTTGGTCTTAAGTTAATCCTAAAGTGATTAACTATTTGAATCACTTAATATCTTGAAAGTGTTTGTATATTATTGTTTTCATTTTCATAATGCCTGAGATGTACTTAGGATGATCCACTAAGCTCCTTTAAGCTCACTCCATTTTTTTATTCTTTTCAGCTACATACTGAACTAAGGTGACCTACTAAACCTTGACGAAGTTTCTTGAACTAGCTTGAGTTGGTCATGGGTCCAATGTTTAAGTTTTCAAATCATTTGTTGGCTATTTTTAGTTCGGCATTAATATATTGACTAATGAATCAACGTTATTCATAGACATATTTTCATTCATCATACAAGAACTAGTTATGATATTATTTATCATTTTATCATTGCATCATGATTAATGTTATTTGATGCACATTATCCTCATTAGTTGACATGTGGTTATGACATAGCATGGCCGACCTTTGGTTGACCCCGTAATTATTATTTTATATCTATTTATCTCCTTTTATTAATTGCACTGAGGGCATTGTCGTAATTTGGCTTTGGTGCGTTTGGATGACGGGAGGTCAAGGTTTTACATTTTCACTCAATCCTATATATTGAATATCAATTTCAATATTCTTTTAAAGTTCAAGTGTAAAGAGAAATTTTGGTAAAATATATTTGGTTCTATCACCCTTCATATATCTTTTTTTTAATTGTACAATACAATTTGAATTATCTTCATATAATGTTATAGTACAATCTTTAATAGAAGATAATCCATAAGATATTTGAATATGTTGGATTATAAATCTCAACCATATACAAATTCATGACTTGTTTCATGGATTGACACAATCTCAAAGTGATGTGAAGAAGTTGCAATCATTGCTTACTTCACTAGTCATCATGATATTGTAGCATTACCATAATAGAAAACATATCATGTTTACAATCTTATTTTGAGATGATCAGATAATAATTTCATATCTGCATATCTAATTAACTTTAGTATTGTTTTTCTCAAAAAAAATGTAAACTCATATCACTTATTTTTCAAACATAACATAATTTATGTTTAATGTCATTTCAAAGACTTTGAGTTGTTGAGAGTTATATCTTGCAAGTAACTTAATGAAGAAAGCAATATCTAATTTTGTATAATTTACTAATAATATAAGTGCATCAACAAAAAAAAAATTATGGTACTTTTAAGAATCTCTCTATTATTTTTATGGAGACAAAAACAATTTTAATCAATTTCGAGTGACCTAATCATGATTAGAGAACTTAATAAAATAACTCTAAAATTTTTTCAATATAATGTGATTAATGTACAAAATCTCCACTTTGAAACTCTCGATTTAAAAGTTGAGGAAAAATTTTATTTTTCTCATATCTTTAATATCAAATTTCTTTTTCAAGCAATTTGCTATCTTTTTTTTATTTCTTCACTAATTCTCATTGGGTCATAACATTCAAGTCATCAACATGAATAACAAGAATCACAAATCCAATTGCTAATTTTTTTTTTGCTAAAAAAACATATGTGCAAATTTATATGATTCATTGAACACATATAATTATCATATGTATAACAAACACAAATTAATAAATATAATTATAACATGCACATGTAAATATGATCATCAATGTCGATTAAAAGTGTTGTAAGACATAGGTAATAATTAGGTAATATATGTGTTTTATAATGTTACACATTCTAAAATTCATATTTCAAAGCATTTAAAGAATGCTCACATGAAAAAAAAAAAGAATTTTTGTAAAACATGTTTGGCTTTGTCATCCTTATTATATCATTTTCTTGACTGTGCAATACGTATTGCACTATCTTCATATAATGTTACGATACAATCTTTAAAAAAAGATGATGCACAGAATCCTCGAATATGTTCGATCATGGATCTTAACTATACATAATCATGACTTACTTCATGTATTGCCAAAATTTAAGAATGATATGAAGAATTTGCAACCATTGTTCGCTTCAGGGAATGCTATGATATCACAATATCATGATAAGTAAAAACATATCCTTTTATAACCTTGCTTTTTGAGGATTTAATAAAAACTTACTATCTACATATCTAACCAACCTTGATATTGTTTTTCTCAAGAAAATATAACCTCATATCATTTGCTCTTCAAAAAAAAAAACATAATATATGTTTAAAGTCATTTCATCTTTGAGTTAGTTAGAGTTATATCTTGCAAGTAACTTAATAGAGACAGCAATATTTAATCTTGTACAATTTACAAAAAATTTAAGTACATCAAAAGTATTACAATAGTACTTTTGAACCAAAAATCTTTCCATTTTTAGGAGGATGAAACGGCTTTGTAGATTTCAATTAACCTAATTACCATTGGAAACTTAGTGAATGTGTTTTGTCCACATAAAATAACTTTAAAGCTTTTTCAATATAATTTAGTTAGTAGACAAAAACTCTACTTGGAAAACTCTCAATCTACATGATTGGACAAAATCTTGTTTTTCATATCAAATCTACTTTTTAAGTAATTTGATATTTTTTTTTATTTACTAGTTTTTATAGGGCTATAACATTCAAGTCATCAAAAGTAAGGCTTTGCACAACAAACATAAATTAATAAATATAATAGGAATATGAAATATGATCATTAATATCAATCAAAAGTATTATAAGATATGCAAATAAATAATCAAGTAATATGTATATTTATCATGTCAAACATTCTGAAATTTATATTCTGAAGTATTTGCTTCAAATATACATTTTAAATCCTTCAAGAACTTTTTATATATATCATGGATCCATTTTCATTGAATATTTTTATAAAATATTTATTTGTACCTAATACATCATACACTATCAAGTGTTGTGATAAAAATATTCTCATTTATCAATGTGTTTAAATTATTCATTTTCAATGTTGACATTATTTTATAACATATAGCTTAAGATCCTCATTTTCAACAATATCAGTGGATACTTTCAAATATCATAAATATCATTAACAATATTTATTTTCATTTGATCTTTTACACATATATTTAATTTATGATATTTTCTCACATGTGAAGCATGCATATGTCATTTTATTGAACAATTTTATTAAATCTATTCTCTTTTGAGATTGTATAATTTTCTAATTTATCTCTCCAAAAAAAATTTTATACCTAGGATATTGACATCCTCAATTTATATCATTCCCTTAAATATTTATTTTTGATCTATGGCACATAATCTAAGTATTATTTTGTTCCTCTTTGATAATATTTTGCATAAATCTTCTACTTGAGAAGAATTATGGCCTTTGATCTGACCAATCGATCACATTTTAAGTATGTCAAACTTTTACAAATAACTTGTGTATCAGTTAACTGATTTATATTTGTATATGATTGATCTTGTGAACTATTAATTGATTTTTGACTTCTCATTTAAGATTTTTGTTTATATAGCCTTACGTTGTATTAGCCATTTTATATGGCATTATCTTAAAATTAATTTTCCTCTTCCTAATGACAAGACAATTATTTCACTAAATCATGTCATTATACGATAATCATATTAGAGTTTTAAAAATTTGGCCAACTATGCCAAAATATAAATATATTTATGTCAAAAAACTTTTTGTTCTTAATCACAATATATTTCAATTAACTTTATATTTCAATATAATGAATCAAAAAGAAAAAAATTAGTTGTTGTTTAAGAGCAACTATTTTTCAATCTATTAATTACTCTTCTAAAGTAATTATTTATCAAAATTAAGCAAAACATAAGAAATTATTTATCACTATAAACATGCCTCATTTGTTAATAAACTAATTATTCTTCAAAAGTTAAGAATAATTTTTTCAATCTCAATATATTTTTTATTGTGGCATTGTTTGATTATATAGTAATATTATATATCTAAATAATATCATTTTATTTGATATATGATGCAAACACTTTATAATCTATAATTTTATGTGTGTAATAATAACAACATTCTAGTTCTATAGAATGGTGATGATTATAAACATGTTAGCAACACTTTTAACTATAATCATGGTTCTTGAAATAATTTTATTTATTACTTATGTCACACAAAATATATTAAAATATGTTTCTTTTTTTTTATCACAACTATACTTCAACACTTTATAGAGCTACTATGTAAGCATATTTAATGTCAAATAATATTTTCCTTAGTGTAAATATTATTTTATGACATTTTAACATTTAAATATCATTTGATCAAAGATAAACTTCAAGTTTAATTGATTAGTTAATACTATAACTTTATGTACAAACTTAATTATGATAAATCTCTTAAAAATGTTTATCATGATTTTTTTATCAATTTGAAACTATAAATAAATCTAGAATAAAGACATCAAATAATAAAATTATTAAAATAATAAAATAAAATATCAGTGCCAAAGTTGATACTAGTTAATAATCATAAATTCTCTACTTAAGAAATGGTAAAATAATTTTTTCTAAGATGCTCTATCACTGTTAGGTCAACTCTTAATTTGCTTAAAGTCAATTTATAAATCAACAATTATATATGTGGGTCTTTAAGTAAATTCTATCTAACTGCATATAGAGCATTATAATTTTGACATTTCTAAATATTTGCATAACTTCTAACTAGTTATAATTTTATTAAGTTTCAATGTACATAGCTTTTGGCTTAACAATTTCTTTTTCAATAGTTTCATGCTATAAATTTTGATCACAAGGCTCCTAGCCAATAATTAAAAAAAAAATTAATAGCTTTAAGCTATTAAATATTATTCTTATTATATTGCTTCAAGCTACGAGGATTTTCTCGAGTTTTGCAATTTTAATGTATCAAATTAAATATTATAATAGTTCTTTATGCATTTCTTAGAATTATAACTTTAGGTGCAATCAAATGTAATAATCTTCTTATTTTATTTAAGATTTTGGTTATTTTTTCTGTGTAGTTTTAGGCTATAAATGTAACACCCTGCCTCCCAAGTCTCATCTTTCACGTCATCTGACGGTTCAATTCTCTATGATCAAAAATCATGGGATGCCCGGGAGATGGGCCCGTACTACATTCTTCTTAGACCCCAAATGCAATAGGTTCCTGTGTACATTAGTCTATGTACAAAATGACATCATGGTAAATAAAATTTTTCAGTTATTCATTCAACAATTCCGAGTATAATAATTCATTACAGCGTAAAATAAATTCAAAGCTGAAAATACATGATTTCACTTGGGCCGATGTGCCCTACATTGAAATAAATAAAAACTTTCAATGGGTAGATCTCCTCGCAAGCTGATTAATTT
>JAJIYU010009550.1:0-17035 GCA_030144865.1 Tinospora cordifolia | reverse complement strand
TACATACATACATACATACATACATACATACATACATACATATATATATATATATATATATATATATATATATATATATATATTATAAATTTTAAATTCTAAAATTTATATCCTGAATTTTTTTATGATTATGTCATCTTAAACATTTGTAACAACTCGAACCTACTACATACTGATATTGTCCCCACCTTGGCCACCATTGGCTGAGTTTAAGATTTTGTTATTGGCAAGACTTGATCTCAAAAGCGTTCGGCACAATAAGACACTTTCGAATGCACATTTAGCCAAAAATCCCCCTAAAGTCGAACTGATGTGGAATATTACAATCCACCGCCCTTGGAAGCAATCTCGTTCTCGAGATTTATACCTCCGATACACACACTTGTAACAACCCGGGCCCACTACATATCGATATTATCCCCACCTTAGCCACCACTGACTGGGTGTAGGGTTTTGTTTTTGGCAAGACTCGAACTTAAGTCTTCCAAAAGCACTCGGCACAATGAGACACCTTTGAATGCACACCCAAGAATCCCCTTGGAGTCAGACCGATGTGAGATATTACATATATATATATATAAGTGTGTGTGTACACCAATTAAAATAAATAATACCCAATTACATATATGTTCATATCTTCATATTTCAATCAAAATCTACTACTTATATAAACCGGTAAGACAACCTCCAAAAAAGGGACGGTGAAACAATCTTCTTGGAATAGTCGACCTCCTTGGACAAGATAACTTATAGTATTGGTTTGTATTATTAAAATTAAGAATAAAATATGATTGATTGGTAATAGTATCCAATAAATTAATTATTTGTCTCATTTTGACTTTCGATTTATGATGTAGAAAATCATATGAGATGCAATTACAGAGTATTCTTCTTTGATCAACGTCATTATATATAATTTATAGTAAATTACATTAAATAACATCATGCACACGTCAAAAAAATGTACTACTCACATAATAAAATATAAATTAATTGCATAAATTAAATAGGGGCAGGGATTCGTGTCATTGTGTAATATCCCAAAGATTTGTACAAAATTCGATGAATGAAATAAAACAATTCAACTTTGAGAAATTTTTTGATATAAATTATGGTACAAAAAAATGAATAATATAAATACATGTACACAGGTAAGTATTAAATATATGATGCAAATATTAAATATTAGATGAGTATAAACATATATTTAGTATGTGTATTAATATGTAGATATTCATAATATTATATAATATGTGGTTATAATTGTAACACCTCAATTTTCGACCGGACCTCCGTTCACGTGTTACGTCACGTGTAGATCGTTGCCCGTCGAAAATCGAGAGCTACTTGAAGTTTTCGTTCAGTCAAAATCTTTTTCTTCAAAATTCAGTTCATAATAATTTGCTCTCAAGTCAATGTCTGTGTATATATTTAAAATAAACAAAAGGTCAGAATAATTTCTCTATGAATTCATCGAATCTCTCAAAATAATGCATAAATAATATAGCAGAAATACTTAAAACCATTCATTTAAACCAAATCGTTAAACAAGTAAAGTCGTTTAAAGATAAAACGACCAAGTTAAAACCAACGTAATTATATTTAAACAGTTTAGTAAGATACATAAAACTTGACCTTCAAGTCACCTATCCCGACGACCTCCCCATGAGGTATCCAATTAGAGTGTGAGTCTTCTAACGTAGATTACAGTATTCTATGTCCATGTGTACCTGAAAAATAAAGTGGGAGTGAGCTCGAAAGCTCAGTGAATTGTTCCTACACATCACAAGCATTATACAGACCCAATCCAAAACATTACAAGCACTTTCAAACATTAGGCGTTCAAACATTTATTTGTTTTTGGTCAAAGTCTAAGACCGGAAGAGGGTTGAGATGCCTCTCGGTATTCCCTGTGATCCAATCAAATCTCAGAGGGTTTCAATAATCGTCTAAATTCAATCGACACTCACATCACAACCTAAGAGAGAGTACTTATCGCGAATCGTACCATCTCCCAAAGGCTTCGAGCTGTCAATGTTCAGCTCCAGGTGGGAATACCTACGATCCGCCTTGTAGCTCGACAATCTCAAGCAGTGACATATAGGAGATGTCACCTCGATCTGCTTCCGGCTCGTCAATTGTACCGATACGTGGATTCTTAATAAACCATCGTCTTATTTTAGTTTTACAAACAATCACAATCATATCGAGCATCGTACAATTCACTAAGAAAATAGTTCAAACTATGCATGCAAGTTAACATGATAAGATGCGTGAGTAAACCATAAGATCTAGATGCATATGTTCCTAGTCATGCATGCCATATTTGAGTAAATCCAAATGCAAGATTATGTCATGAACTCATTACGCATGGATTAACAATTCATCATACATTACACATCATTCATATAAGCCAAACAATTTCAATCACTTTCCTAATAAGATTCTAATAACCTAGAACTATTCAAACAAATGCTTTGAATTTTAAATCTATATAATACATATGAGTAAGAAAGTCACGTCCACCTGATTTTGCCGTTCTTTAGGGCGACCTTACTTTCCTTCGAGTAATCTCGTACCATAAAATATACAAACCTGAAATTTACCACTTAATAATTTATTCTCAATTTAAATGATTCCTAATTTAATTAGAAAGTCTAAATATCAGTTTTCACTAATTTATGATTATTCTTAATTTCTAAAATTTTATATAATCTAATTAATATAACTTCTAAGTTTTATAAATTTCCTTAATTTGAAATTATAACCTTAATAATTTACTTACAAGTTTTTTCGTAAAATTTAATTTCTAATGACTCAATCTTTGCAATTTAAATAATTTATTAACATCATAGTTAATTTAATTACGAACAAAATAAGACCTCTAAATATTAAAATTTTAGTTTCAGGACCTAAAATTCTATTTTTTGTTCTTATAAAATATTTAAATTTCTGAAGGCTTATTTATTTATTATTTTTTTTCTAAATTTTCAACTAATGCGAATAGCTAGATTTTTATCTTTGAATATTATTCTTCTTCTATTATATAAGAATTTTTTTTAATTAATTTAAGATTTTATCAACAAAATCCTTTAAATTAGATTTTAGGAAAAAGAACTTCCTTTCAAGTTTCTAAACTTTTTGAAGTTAAGCTAAATTATTATTTTTTTATTATTTTTTTATTAAATTAATTTTAGTTCAAGATCACAAGATTTAACTAAAAGAAAATAAATTTATTTTCATACCTTTGTTTGTCTTTTTCGCATGAATGACACCCACAACGAACCTTCTTTTGTTAAAGATTTCCTTTCGCTCCCGAATGCATCAACTGCTTTGCCAAAATCAGATCTAAATTTGAGACCATATACTAGTCATCATCTTCAACCTTTTACCGTCACAACTCAAAACCCAAAACTGATGTGCTTCAATCCATGTGACACACACCTGGATTTCAGCCCCTTATACATTCGTTCTTCCTCTAGTTCATGAATCACATGCATCAACAAGCCCAAAATCCAAATCTGAAAATCACTTTCAACAAATCACAACCAGCATATTGCTTGGTTTTTTTTTTTTTTTTTTAAAGGTTTTCCGTTCTCCACGGACAACAGTTGTTCTTCATTCTGCCTTTTCGTCTTTCAACTCGTAACAGGCCCATTTCATCTCCAAATCTTTGAACGCATCAACAACACATCAGATTTATTTCTTGTTCGTGCATCACTTTTTCATTTCGACTCAACATCAAAACTCCATCGTATCAGATTTTTGCAGCAGCTATAAACCGAGAATCTCTAAGTTTTTTTTTTTTTTTCTTTGTTCATCACGTTCCTCTTCCTTTTGCAGAAAAATGGACAGCAAATGGATCAAAACACATAAACCAACTCTATCTTTCACGAATCAACACACTAGCTGCCATTAATTTGTTCTTTCTTCACTAGAAACCAGCAAAATCTGAAGAACACCCCATCAAAACCCAGATTTCGTGCCCAAATATAGCAGCTGTAATCACAGATCGAAATCATCATCACTCTTCTTTTCGGCTCAACTCAAATTTCCCCTCATCAAATCCCCAAATCCTTCTTTGCTCAAAATCACAAAAACCCAGATGTTGAACGTTCTTTATCCCCTGTTTTTTTTTTTCTTTTTGACACCCCAATCACGATTCATCCGGCTGCAGCAACCAAAACCTTGTTTGCTCTCTGTTCCTCTTCATTTCGTCCTCAACCAGAAAAACCACCAAGCTCCAATCACACCATCCCGTTCCCACTGTTTTTCTTCTTCTTCGTTCATCCTCTTTCAAACCTGGGAATCTCTTCTTCAATCAACACCAAAATCCCCGAATCAAAAATCCAGATTTTCGCTCCTCTTCTTGTCGATCGTCCAAGCTAAAATTCCAAATCAAACAACCTCCTTTTTCATCTTCTTCTCTATTTGGATCGTAATAACCCCAATCAGATATTTTTTTTTTTTTTGGTTCGTCACACATCTGGATTTTTCTTCATTCTTCATTCCAGAAATTGCTCATTCTTTTTTTTTTTTAATCTTTCTTGTTTGTTAAATTTCCAAAGCACATGATTTTTATTTCACCTATTTATTATACATTTTTTCAGTTATTATTTTTTTTAGTAAAAGCAGAGCATCCATTTTTTTTTCAATTTTAAATTTTATTCTCAATTACTAATCCCGTCAAACACAAAGTAATTCCATGTAAAATTTTATTTTCCAATAATAATTTCTTCAATCAACAATTAATTTGATGTTTAATTTCATTTTTTTCCAAATACGTAAGTTTCATTATTTTATTTTATTTATTTATTTATTTTAATCAAATAATCTATTTTTTATTTTTGCTTCACTTGCGTCGTCGCGCTTTCGATTTAGAATCATTCGCATCGTCATGCTCGCGCGAATAAGCTATAAATTAATTTATTTTTCAAAGTTTAGTTTTTTTATAATCATTGCATAGATTTAAATAAAATAAAGTTTTAACTTATTTATTAATTTTTTATTTTTTTTATTTTTTTTCCAAATGATCTATTTTTGTTTTTGCGTCACTGCGCCGTCGCACTTTCATTTTCGACTCACTCGTATCGTCGTGCTCGCGTCGTCACGCTCGCACGAATAAGCTATAAAATAATTTATTTTCTAAAGTACAATTTTATTTTTATTTAAATGAAACCAGCCTCTAATTTGTTTATTATTATTTTTGTCACATATTTATAATTTGCAAAGCTCATAATATTATTATCTTTATTTTAATTTCTCATTTTCTTAAAAAATGATATTTTATTCTATGCTCGCTCGTGACGTAGGGCGCTCGCAAAGTTCCGGGGTGTTACAATATATATGTAAATTTCTTACCAAAAGAATTCAGGATCAAAGTTCATCTTAGAACTAACCCCATAGTTATCCCTTCATATGGAAAACTAAATCAGACAATAGTAAAGGATAAGTATCCGCCACCTAGTATAGATGTCTTATTCAATCAATCGAAAGATTTTAGACCAAGATATCACCAGGTAGGAATCTGAAAGTCAAATATACCAAAGATGACATTTAAGAATCATTATACATACTCCTAGACTAAGATACCTTAGAAATACATAGGGATCCAACAAACCAAGTGGTTAGACACAGTGTTCACCAATTTATAATAGGCAACTAAACCTATAAAACACTTAAGGATTATCTTAGAAGCAGTTAAGAGAAACTCAGTTTCGGCTAAAGGAGATAGTGACATACCTTAGCTATGTAGTTCCTAAAACGATAGAAGATGTCATAGAGATTCGTAGGAGAACCGACCCAAATTTCTCATAAATTAATCAAATCTAGATCTCTCTATTAGGGATATATTACGAAACAATATCGAGTAAGTTAGTGCAAATTTCGATAACAAAATTCTTTTAGGGGGATAGAATGTAATGCCCCGAAGATTTGTACGAAATTCGGTGAATGAAATAAAACAATTTGACTTTGAAAAAATTTTTGATATAAATTATGGTATAAAAAAATTGAATAATAGAAATACATGTACACAGATAAGTATTAAATATGTGATGCAAATATTAAATATTAGATGAGTATAAACATATATTTAAGTATGTGTATTATTATGTAAATATACATAATATTATATATTATATGGTTATAAATATAATATTATATAATATGTGTGTTAATATAATATTGTATGATATATGGTTAAAATATATTATGTCTAAAAAATTATATGGGTATATATATATATATATAGCATGGAATATAATGTTTTGTGTGTATAAGAAAACAAATAAAAATTAATTAATTAACAAATTTGCCCATTTCAAAGAATTCACATAATACAAATTCATTGAAAACGACAAATCCGTTTAAAAAAAATTGAAAAACACATTGGCTTTGGCCCATGTGCGAAACAAAATCGCGCACGAGCTACGTGCACTTGTTAAAAAAAGAAAATTGAAAAAAAAAAAAGAAAACAAGACCAAAAAAATGAAAAAAAAATTCAACCAAAAAGTGAAAAAAATTACGAAAAAATCCCTTAAAACCCTAAAATACATGGTTTTCTTTTGGAGCTGCCAATACCTAATAAAAATAAAAAAAATTTATATGAAAAATGCTCAAAAATTACAAGTCTCACCCCCAGAAGACCCTATGTAAACTCCTCTCTGTCTTCCTTATTTTTTATCCCAACAAAAATTGAATAAAGTTTCTTCTTGCTCTTTCTACCTCTTTTTTGGTATCTAGTGTTTTCTTTTCTTTCTTGAGCTGTTTTAAACAGCTAACGGAGTAGTAGCAACGGAGTGGTACACAAATCTAGTGCAAGCAAAGGAGAAAGATCTGAAAAATCTGAAAAAGGCTCAGAAGGAAGTGATCTCAGGTGAAATGATTCCCTCTTTTTACTTTATTGTTTTGATTCAAATAAGACTTGTTTGAGTGTTTTCTTTTGATCATATATACATGTCATATAGAATATGCATGTTTAGATTTATAATGATGAATGATTTATGATGTAATGTTACTATACGTGTATGTTTAAATTCTACTAAATTATTTAAACGTCTTGTTCATACATTTAATATAATATTAAATAAAGATACTAACCACGTGCCAGCACGGGGATGAATGTTCTTTGTGAGCATTACAATCAAGGGTTGTAAGATAATAGAGGGTTCAAAGTTAATCTTATCTCAACTCTGTGGGTTTGAGTTCAGTATTGTAACTCTTTCCCTAGGGATTGAAAGTATTGGGGGTATCCTTTTGGTCTTTAATGTCAACCGAAACAATAAATTATTTGAATCATTTAATTCCTTGTAAGTGTCTATTATGTATGTTTTAGTTTGTCAAAATAATTAACTAAATAAATAGGATGATCCACTGGGCTTTTAGTCCAGCCCTTATTTTTAATATGTCAAGAATTTAATTATCAAGGTTGCATGAGAGTCATTTAATATGTAGAAATTTTTATTTGAATTCATTGTAGAGCATGTGGGGCCAAGACTATTTATTTATTTTATTTTATTGTAATAAAGGTTGAATTATTACTTTGGGATTTTTTTCATTAAATGATAAATGATTTATTTTATTCCATGGCATCATAAATTTTTATGAATTATTTTGTACATAGATTAATATGCACAAGATATCTCATAGATGTAGGATTTAAAATGGAATAAGAATAACGTAACACGAGCTCACCTTTCGGGCAGCCCAAAAATATCAAGAAAAGACACTGTCAATTGACATAGGCCCGGGCATGGGTGGTGGGATGTTACATAATTTGTTATAAATGAGTTGTGTTGCAAATGAATATGACCTATATATTAAAATCTCAAACTTGATCCATTTATAAATCGTGTCAAATTTGCAAATCTAAGTTGACTCATTTATTAATTGCGTCATAATCGTGTACATATAACTTATTTAACTTTTTATCACAATTTTTAAAATTATTTTTTACACAAAGTATTAATAAAAATACTAGTCATAGTTAGTCGTGTTTAACTTATTTTGACCAAAACTCATTTATACTAAATTTGAACTTATTAAATGTATGTCTTATTCAAATTAAATTGTCACATCTAAAATTAAATTTATTATAAAATATTTCTTCAAGTTCTTTCTTTCTAAGCTTCCTTGTGTTCAAAGTTGATCTTCAAGTTTTTTATGAAAAGCAAGATTGTGTCATCAAATAATTCTAAAAAATTGAAAAACTCAAAAAGAAGACAAAAACATAAGAGAGAAAGATTTCTTAAAAAATTGTTGCATGATTGACCATTGTTTCATCTGTTATTTATAAAGATAAAAAATATATATATAATTACAAATGTTTAATGATAAAAATAAATATGATAGGAGTTAACAATAAATTATGGTACATAGATGGTAATCTATTAATAGTTGATGAATAGAAAATATGAAAGTTAGGGATATAATTGAGGAATATATACATTATGGGAGTTAGAGATATCTACTATCTAATTATTATAACAGTTCCTTGAATTTTTTTTTTTTTTTTAAATCTTTTAAGTTAAAAAAATGTTGTTCAAATTGTTGAAGTTAATGTCAACCCATTGTACACGTCAAGACCACATCTCAACAATAAAATTAAAAATGTCGTAAGTCTCCGTAATTGTCAGGACCCCTTCCCAGAGCCAAGGGCGGCCCGACGGGCACAGCGACCTGACGAAACTCTCTCACCAAGACGAGTTCGCCCAACCGCTGTTAAGCCATCTTTGCAACCCTCATAAGATGGGACGATATCAGAATAATTGGATTCATTAAAACCAAAGTAAGCAATAATTCAAACGAAAGCATTTCATTGACATAAGTTTGTCCAAATTACATACTTAATCGTTTAGAATAGTACAACAATGACCAACCTCAAGGAAAAGGAGAAAACCAAAAAGAAATTGGGACTGGAATCGTCAGGGAATCAGGCAATCACTACGCCTTTTCCCTTGTCCGCCACTAAAGAACCTGAAATGGTAATAGAGTAGTGAGCCTAAAATCCACGTGGCTCAATGAGTAGAAAAATCAACATGTCAACCACAACCAATATTTCAAAACAGTGCATGTATGCATGAGCAATAAAATGATATGACATTCGAAAGCATGATATAGTATAAAAACAGTTATAAGTAGTGCACTGGTTCCAAAAATCATCTTAAAATCATGCTAGTTAAAAGCATATCCAAGCTAGGTTAGCTCAACCAAAACCCAACAAATGGTCATCGCTCGAGCGGGTCGTAGGTCAGGCGTATCGGCCACTTGAGTGGGTCATAAGCTAGGCGTACCCCTCGAGTACCTTAACCCCGCGCTCGATCCTCAAGTGCCATCACTCGAGCGGGTTGGAAGCTAGGCGTATTAGCCACACACCCTAACCCCGCGCTCAGACCTCGAGTCTCATCTCATCATATACCCTGACCCCGCGTTCGGACCTCGAGCCTCTGGTCTCACTATCCGTGTACATCTACATATCTCAAAATCAACCAGATGTATCTAAGTCCCGTGAAACCGTTCAAACCATGTCATTTCATACAAGTTTATGCAAAGAACAAAAGTCATAGAAACACCTAAATCAAACTACTCACCTCGGGTCCTGTGCACCGATGTCCCGTCCACAACCAGTCCAGCCCCGCTATACTCTTTCGAATCTGTATCAATCAAAACCCAAACTCAGTTATATCCGTACAGTGGCCCGATATCTAATATCACTGTCCCTACTCAGTTTCGATCGACTCGAGCCGTTTCAGTCAATCGGTCAACCTAATCAACCCTGGTCAATGCGATCATCCTAGTCATCTTAGGTCAATTTGTGCCCAAATTGGGTCAAGAGGGTCAAGATTAGCTCAAAATCTCAACCCTCAACACTTAGTCAAATTTGGGTTTTTTGCTCTCTTACACAGCAAGTTTACCGATTTTTCTGCGGGCAATCCGTACGTCAGATTTGCGCCAAATTTTCCAGATCTGTTCTAGATTTCACAAACCTTCCCTAGAATTTTAAATCAGCATTTTAGGACTTCATTTGATAGTAATTTTGGCTAAGATTCCAGGGACTATGTGTTCTTGGTTTTTGTATGACAGACAGTAGCTGTTTAGTTAATTTGACTCACTTACTCACATCAGATTGATCTGAAATTTGGTATCCATAAACTAGACATACTTAGGAATCACTCCACCAAATTTCAGGTCAATCCACAGAGTTTTGCCTATCTAATTCAATCTCAAAATTTTCAGTTGAGTCACTGGAATTTCTGGGTGCACACACCCTGATAGTAAATTTTTCTAATTTCTTGTGATCAATCCAACCGTTGGATTTATATAAAACATTTCAGATTTTATCTACTCTGTCTGAACGTTCACTTTAATTTTATTTTGTGATTTTTGGATACCATTTATTAGGGTTTCTAGGTGTAATAACAGGAATTATAAGAATCTCGTATACCCTGTGACAGGCAGTCACTTAGTGGATTAATTGGCCTACTTCCCTAATTCAGAATGGCCTGAAATTTGGTATACATATTATAGACTCATCCAGAGACCTCTCCACCAAATTTGAGATCAAATTGCTTTCATTTGGTCTGTCAACTAATCCCTTACTTTTCTATTTATGCAACAGATTATTCCATGATCAAGTTCTCTATGGTTTTTGTGGGCCTATCTATCTTAGGTTCTAATTTTAATTCAAGGTCATTCCTTGCTGTTTTTGCAAGAGTTTAGTCTCTGGAATCCTGACTAATTAAGCCTTAGTCATAACAGCAAACAACCATAATCACCTTGCCTCTTAAATCCAACTCCAAAACATAATATGTATATGAGAGTTTTGAAATTTTCTCTAAGTCCACAATGCATAACTAACAAGGCATGTTTGCTAGTATATAACTTCTAAACTACAGAGGCTTAGGGTTAGCTCTTTATACCTCTCTGTAGCCTCTACTATGAGGTTTAAAACGCCTCTGATGTGAACCCAAACGGATGTCTACAAGTCCTTCAAACACAGCCTCAATCTAGTCTTGCTGCTTGGTTTCTGCAGAAACTGTCAAAACAGTTAGCTAGATAGGCAGTTTCATGGCCTTATAAAATAGGTTGGGGGTTTCACTCTTTGATTTCTACCACTTGTACATGGAAGTACTCAAGACAAGTAAGAAAAAGAGGGTTTTTACCTCCCAAACGGACTTGAAATGGTCCAGGAACCAGAGCTCCAAAGATGGCTGTACGACAACTTTTCTGGTTTTTCTGGGTTGAACTCTGTGAACAGCACCTCTTCTCCATGATTTCCGTCTCAGATGGCTTCAAGATTGGCTGAACCAATTGTGGGACTTCGTAGTGGGTGGTATCAGCTTCAAAACAAGCTATAGATAACTGGATTTGGATGAGAAACGAAGGAGATCTAGGGTCTGGAAGATGGGAGCAATAACTGGAATTTTGAACTTAGCCAAAATTCTGGGTTTTTGTTGCATGGGGAGCTTCTTGCATGGCATGAAAACAGGGCACGTGGCTTCCAAACCTTCATGTTGGATGCCCAGTTGGCTCTTGTTATTGGTTGCTCAAAACCATGGGTCATCAAACCATGGATTTCTATGGTTTTTGGCTGAAAAATACATCAAAAAAATCAAGAAAATCGCCCAAAAATACTGCAACTCGTGTGGAAGAAGGAAGGGGTGGGGCGCCTGGGCTGCCAGGCACCCTAGGCCGGCCCAGGCGCTAAACGCGCCTGGGCTATGTCCGTGTGGGCCGAGCAGGCACGGGCCGAATACGGCCCATGCGCCGATTTTTCGATTTTTTTTTCTTTTTACTCCTTTTCCCCCACATACATATATATATCTCCGAAAATTCCTATTTTTCTTTTCTAAAATTATTAAAATTGCTAAAAATTTGTTTTCTCATTTAACTCCCAACTATTCATCGAATTCTCATTTATTTCATTATTTTCTCCCCAAATTGAATAATTCACCAAAAATTATATTTTCTTTCCAAAAAAATTCTATTAATTGCTCAAAAATTTAATAAAAATTCTAAAAATCTCATAATTAATCCCAAAAATTATTTCTCTCAAGAAATTTCATTTTCCTCCTAATTTCACATTTTTTTTTATTTTTTTTCCATTTCTCCAATAAATAATATAAATTTGAGAAAAATTGATGTAAATCATTGTATTTCCATTAAAAATTCTAGAAAATGCATATATCGTATTCGAAAATTTTGCACACCAAAACGTGGGTCGTCACAGTAATAAAAGTTTTCTTATTAATGTGAAGGACTAAGATTTTTTATGTTCTAATTGAAAACAACACAAAAAAGTGCTTAAAAAGAAACAAAAAAAAAACTTGTTAAGTAATTACAATAGCAAAACAACCTCAAGTCAATCTTCTTTCTGATTTTTTACATAGATAAATATTTTAAATGTATGTAGTTAATATGACAAAAGTTGGAACTCTTACAATGTATATGGGCCAAAAATCTTTTTTTTTAACCCCAATGATGCATTGAGATTTTTTTTGCTATTCACAAGAATATGTTTGACTTAAATGAAAATCATTTTTTTTAAAAAAAATTATGAAGCTTTTAAAAATTTCTTTTCCAATGTTTAAATGGCAAAAAAGACATTATTTAAAATATATATATATATATATATATATATATTCTCCAGCGCGTAACTTTTTCAACTAAAGGGTGGTATGATAAAACTCTCGTAAAACATTTTTTTTCACACATTTTAAAATAAATAACTGATAACTAAATGTCACAATTTTTTTAGATGATAACGGTACATTCATAACATTTCCCTCAAAAAGTATTCGTTTAAAAAATTTTAAATAGCCTTTTTTGGTTAAAAAATAATATAGTTAATGTTAGTCCATTGTATACATCCAGACGTAATCACAACAATAAAATTCGAAAGGTTATAGGTCTCCATAGTAAACGTTTTCTTATTAGTGTGAAGGACTAAAATTTTTGTCTTAATTTATAACAACACAAAAAATAAATTGTTTAAAAAGAAAGAAATAGGTCAATTGATTACTATAGCAAACCTGCCTCAAGTCAATCTTGTTCTTTTTACATGGAAAAATATTTTGCATGTATTTAACTAATATGAACCGTTGAGAATTTTTTTTTTTTCCTTTATACTTTTGCTATTCTCAAGGATATGTTTGGTTTGACAGAAAAATAATTTTTTTAGAAAATTATATATTTAAAAAATCTTTTCTAATGTTTCATTGGCAAAAAAAAAAAAAGAGATTTCTTTTAAAAAATAAAAAAATAAAATAAAATAGACTCTCCTGCCTATGATTTTGTGAACTAAAGGGTGATAAAATAAAATTTTGTAATGACCCTTGATTTTGCAATGATTTAAAAAAGATATTAGAGAATAAAATAAATGGTATTTATGATATCATAAGTGACATGATTGGAATGAAAATAGAAGAAAAAAATTGGTACCCCCTATACTAGTAGTGCTATGATGAAAGTTAATGGAGATGTGAGTTTTCTCACTTGATTTTTCTCTACTTGAAGGGAGACTTGGCCATCAAGTCATGGGAAGTAGGTGCTAGCATAGTGAGCTAAGAATGAAATGAGAAGCGGCACGAGGAGTGACAAAGTAGCAAGCAAGCCCAGCACCAAGTAGGGGCCCAAAGGGCAACGGCCCTGGACCCTTATTTCTCGAGTGCCCCCCCAAACACACACACACTTAGGTCCTTATTTTGGGGACCCAAGTTATCATTTTACCCAGGGCCACCAAAAACTCAGGATCGGCACCGATAAGTCATTTTGCCTATAAAAGTCGTCATTAGCGCCCAACTTTATCTTCTTCTACAATTCTGCAACCAAAAAAAAATCTAAATAAATAAAATTGCAACTCTTCACTTCTTCCTTCCATCTTTGAAGATCTATAACTTTCTTAATTCTTCACCAAAATTTCACGATATTGGTGTTATTGAAAAGAAGAAAGGAAGGAGAATAAATTAGTTGAGCATACAATGCAATCCATAAAGGTATATTGTGCATTCTTGGGTTGAAATTGATGTTGTGTGTTGAAATTGGAAGTCCTAATCATGCTTTTGTGTTATGAAATGATTAATCTGAGATGAATGTGTTATGGACTGAAAATGATAAGTAATTGTAACACCCTAACTCTTAAACGGAACTCCCGTCACATGCTATGGGTTGTTGCCCGTTGAAAATCGAAATGCTACTTAAAATTCCTCTTTCTGTCAAATTCAAGTTTCTGATAAATAGTTTTCAGAGAAATATATTTCTCATGAAACAAAAGATCAACATAGTTTCACATTAGTTTCATCGGATTTTCACAATTAGATAAAACAAGTTAAAATCAGAAATTGGAAATCATAAATCACAATTAACAAAACGCAATTTACGCAGCAGAAATTACTTCAAAAATAAACTTTTAATTAAAACAGTAAATATCAAATAAATAATATTGTTTAATAATATAATTGACTGAAATCAAAAACAAATGTATAAATGTAAAACAACAATATTAAATTTGAATGAGAAATATACATTCAACTCGGTTACAATTTAAAACAAACAAATTAGAACCTCTAATCCTCCTATCTCAAATAACCTCCCTCATGAGGTTTCCAATCCAAGGTGGAGGTCTTATGACATAGGTTACAATATTCTACATCCATGTGTACCTAAAAAATAAAATGGGAGTGAAATCGAAAGCCCAATGGATTATTCTTACACATCACATGCATTATACAGACTAAAATTCAAAACATTACAAACACTTTCAAACATTAAGCGTTTCAAACATTCATTTGGTTTTGGTCGAGTATGAGACCGAAAGAGGGTTGAGATGCTTCTCGATATTTTTCGTGATCTAATCTAATCGTAATCATAGAAGGCCTCAAGTACCATCTAAAATTAGTCATATCTCAGTATCACAGTCTAAGAAAGAGTACTTACCATGGCTCAAACCGTCTCCCAAAGACTTCGAGTTGTCATAGGCAGCTCAAGGTTGGGAATACCTACAATCCGCCATGCAGCTCGTCAATCTCAAGTGGTGGCATATTGGAGATACCACCTCGATCCGTTTCAGGCTCGTCGATCGCACCGGTACGTAAATTTTTAATAATCTTTCACCTTATTTTAGTTTCACAAACAAGTTCAATTACACCAACCATTTCACAATCCAATAGATAATAAATCAAATTATGCATACAAGTGAAGATAATAATGTGCATGAGTAAACTATGAAATCTAAATGCATGTTTTTTATTCAAGCATGTCATGAAATAATTATGCGTAAATTGAAATAATTTATCACACTATTATCCAAGCACAACAAACAGTTTCAATCAATTTAATAATAAAATTCTAATAATCTAGAACTATCCAAACAAATGTTTTGAATTTAAAATCCATATAATACGTAAAAGCAAGAAAATCACGCCCCCCCTAATTTCACAGATCTTCAGGGTCAGCTTACTTTTCATCTAGATACTCGATACTCGATACTATAAAATTTTCAAAATTTGAAATTTAACCATCAATAAGAATTTTTTCAAGTTTCTAACACATATTCAATCTTATTCAAAATATTCTTAAGCTTAAATAATTATAAGGTCTAAATATTAATTTTAACTAATTTTATTTGGGTCAAAATAAGGTTTTCTAAAGCTGAAATAAAAATCATTCTTATTTATTTCTAGATCATCAATGTTTATCAAAATTATGTTCAAACATACTTTTATGTTTATATTTTAAAAAAATAATACTCCTACTAATTCAAACTTTTAATCTAAAATAGAAAATTTTAATATTAAATTTTTAAGCTTCTATAATTCATTAACTTCTAAATAATTTATTTAGATTTGACTTAATAATTTAAAAGACTTAAATTTGGGTTCTAAAATTAATTCACTTATGTTCATTTAATCTTATTCTAAGTAAAATAAGGTTTCTATATCTAAGAGTTAAATTAACTCTAAAATATTATTTCATCATTTGAAAATTTTCACAATTTTAAATAATTTATTTATTTCGTAATTAAATTAGTTACGAACAAAATAAGACTTCTAAATATTATACGTTTAGTTTCAGGCCCTAATATTTTATTCTTTTCTTATAAAAGATTCTAAATTTTTTCCAAGTTTTCAACTAATCAAAATAATTAGATTTTAATCTTTTAATATTATTTCTTATCTATTATAAAAAAATTATTCCTAATTAAATTAAGGTTGTATCCGCATAATCTTTTAATTTGGGTTTCTAGAAACACTGAACTTCCTTCTAAAATTTTCAAAACATTTAAAATAAGTTAGATAATCTTTATAATTTATTCTATACTACTTTAGTTCAAGATCACAAAAATACACAATTAAAATAAAGAAATTAATGTTAATACCTTTCTTCGTCTTCTTTGCGCGAGCAACGCCAACGATGAACCTTCTTGATTGCACGTGGCTCTTCGTGCAAATTGCAACTGCTACCATTTTCTTCTTCGCATATGCCCCAGCAACGTACCGGCTATTTCACTCTGTCATGTTCCTCTTTTAGATATGAAATTTCTTCTTCAACACAAGTGCATCGAATTTCCAACAATATTCAATTTCTTTCTTCACAGATCCCGCACCTCAATTCGATGTCTAATTTACTATTTAGCAACATCAACACTTTCAGAAATTCAACACTTTCAGCAACTCTATTTCACATCCACAAATCATCAAAATCCATCACGTTCAGCAGCTCAAGTTATCAATCCTCTTCTTCGTTCTCATCCACTCAACCCAAAAATTCATCAAATCGCACCCACCCATCACGGATTTAAACCAGAACGATGCAAAAATCAAGCTTCATTCAAGAAATTGAACCCAAAAATTTAACCACCATCACTTCTGTTTTGCAACCACCAACTAGAAGAGAAAACAACAAAAAAATCAATTGTTGCTTCTTCTCTTTTTTTTTTTTTTTTTTTTTTTTTTTTTTTTTTTTTTTTTTTTTTTTTTTTTTTTTTTTTTTTTTTTTTTTTTTTTTTTTTTTTTTTTTTTTTTTTTTTTTTTTTTTT
>JAJIYU010009549.1:0-16890 GCA_030144865.1 Tinospora cordifolia | reverse complement strand
TTACTGTTACCTGTCCTTTTGTTCACTTTAGAAACACATTGCATTGTCCTTAATGGGAATTGAAGCTCATCCGAAATGTACTCTTGACTTGGTAGTAGCAGCTTGGGTAACATTGGGTGTAGGAATATTCTTCAACGCTAAATTTTAATTTTTTCTAGACCTTTTGAGTAATTGGCATAGTTTTAATGTTCTGATGGCGCTTCGTGATTAAAAAAAAAAAGCCCATAAAGCCCCCACGATTGAAATTCAAAATCCTCTTAATCTAGTCATAGACAATTAAAAATACCACCTGAAGTACACAGACTTCCCAATCCAACAAATGTTAATTCATTTCAAGCATCCAAAAGAATGTGCAGTGCTGTGACAATACTGAAAGAGACGTGTGATATGACTCTGTCCACTGATAATATTAAAAATCTAAAGTGACACCTTTGGGTCAAACCATTTATTTGACTGATTGATTAAAGCCAAGTAAGCATGAATAATTATTGTACAAAAAGATCATTTCGCAAGGTGGAAGATAAAAGATTTATTTAAAAATAACAAACAAACAAACAAACCAAGCCATTTTACAAGTTGGCGTTTGATTGACGAGCATACTATCCCATTCACTTGGGCCCAGCAGCCAAAGAAATCTAGCGAGAGAGCATTCCGATCTTCGCAACTTGCAATTTAGAGTCACAGGAATCATGATCAAGTTTGTAACCTTTACCTTGTATATATTTCTCTTTATTTTGGTGAGAACAAACTTTATTCAGATCCTGACAAAAATTTTATAGAAATATGGAAACTGCTTTCTTTCTTTCTTTTTTTTTTTCCTACAAATGTAATTTACACGTCATAGCACTCCGCGAAAAATGGCAGTGCGCAAAAATTTATATTTGGCCTAACATGTTTGAAACCTTGTTGAATCGGAGGCATAGGAGAATAATTGGAATGCATGAGACAGCGTCAAAGTGAGATACCTGGATAGCTGTAATACAAGGAAAAGCAAAGCGTCAAAAATTAGAAACAGAGAACTATTTGATGTCTCCGTCTGGATCCTTGCTTTCTTGTTGATCAATCTGGCCTGTGAATGATGGAAAAAGAAAAGAAAAAAGAAAAAAGAAAAAGAAAATTCAAATTGCAAGCGAAAGAGAGTCAATTTCTAAAATTATGGTTCGATTATAATAAAACAAAAGTGAAATACAAAATTGAAGAGAATTAACTCATTAGTTTCATATTTTTACTGGTTTACTTAGAATCCAACTCTTTTTACGCATCCCACCTACCATATTATACTATACTAGGAACACAAGTTGATCTAGCAGGTTTGGCTCTCCAAATTTCCAAAAGGGAAAAAGATTGCGTATCACCATATAATCTATTATAAACATTTTGGAAGCAAATAATACTATTTTCTTCCTCAATAAACATACTATGTTCAAATAATTCAAGTGACAAAGAAAAGTAACTGATAGGTTATCCGTCGGAGCCACAAATGACAGATACTTGATTTCTGGGTTTCTTTGTTTGGGCCTTAATGTAAGGATGAACAGGTGACAAGGAGTTCTACGTCAGTCTTAGATGACAACACAAATTCAACTGCTAGCAATCATGTGACTGAGTCGGACTGAACAATAAGCTTAAAAGTTTAATGTCAGGCTGGGACAATAATTTAGTCATTTTACTAGACTGTAAGAGTTTATTTAGGCCACAGGCTCTAGTTCTTAGATGCCAATTTGCCATTTCCTTGTCCCACAAGCTGAGTCCAAGTATTCTTTTGATACATTTATCAAGCTAATAGTGTCCTGCACCCAACTAAATCAACACTCATCTCCAACATGGATGCTAGAGATACAAAGATCCAAAACCCTGAAGCCATCACACTCTTAGATCAAAATATAAAAAATAATAATAAGTCCATTGAATTCAAAGAATTTTACCTATACCAAACAATGTTGAAAGAGAAGGTGTTTTCGATGATCCCTTCATTCGTATGCACGCACCTGCAATGCCTTACAAATGAGTATCTGATCTATGCAATGAAAACATGAAGTTTTATTTTAACAAGTTTGAAACCATGATTCTATTCATATATATTTAATGTTCTGTCACTAAACACACTCTTAAATCACAAGAAAGAAGAACCTAAATCAAGGTTCACATCAAATAACCATATTTGCAAATGACCAGAACTCTCAGAAGTTGAAAATCCAAGACCACAAATAACAGAATAGTAGTAACTAAAAACTACAAATACATGTATGCAGGTAAAACTCAATATAAAGGTATAATCATCAAGAGTGATGGAAGGCAGGCCAGAGGTTTAGGCTACCAAAGGTATAAATATGTTAGATACATGTGACTCGATTGGTGAAATAGTATCTCTCTCCAAAGTTTGAGACAGATGAATTCCAAATTGACATTTCAATTTTCAATTCAATACAAGAATACGCTGACAATACTGTATGAAAAATGCATCAGTCATCATCATACCAAATTGAGGTTGGTAGCTTTTAGCATGCAAAACATAACTAGAAGATATTTATATAAAAAACTTCCCCATTAACCTAAACCTACTTGCTCCAAAAAACTCTCCAGCACTGGAAATACATGTAGGGCAGACTTCCATTAGTATTTTAACTTAGCTTACATATCTTACAATAAGATGAAGATATACATTCAAATTTTACTCCAAATTCAATAATATTTAAACCAAGTAACCCTTTTAAAGTAAGAATTATCAACAAAAAAGAGAGAAGCCATACAAAGTTTGGTATAAATGGTACTAAACAGCTTATAGTACGTCGAATTTCACGTATCAGTACCATTAATACATCTTTGTGAGCTCAAAGGTATTTATTCTCACTCGCCATTGACATAACCTAATTTTTTTTTTTTTTATTAAGGTCAAAATTTGAATCATATAATTGTTTTTCATCCATAGAGCAAAATATTAGGCTACTAGGAGTAACATTGATTTTCTATAAAATGAATGTTTTGTAAGCAGTGTCATTAATAAGTCAGTTAATATGACTTATATTGCACTCATTCCTAAGAAGGCTCATTAAAAGAAGTGAGTGACTTTTGACCATATAGCTTGATGAGAAGTTGATATGAAATTGTTGCAAAATTTTCACTTCTTGGTTGAGGACAATTTTATTGCAAAAAAAAAAAAAAAAAAAAAACCGACACAAATAGCATTTGCGAATGGAAGACAAATCACAGATGTCATCCTTATCACCAATGAAACAATGAACTACACGGTGAGTCGAAGAGAAAGCAATGTGTTCAAGACAAGCTTCAAAAAGGCATATAACGCATTTAGATGGGACTTCTTGGACTATTTTCTTAGGATAAAGGGTTTGGGGATCAACGAAAATGATGGATTCATGGTCGTCTCTCCTCAATTTCCTAGTTTATTTTTATTAACGACCGACAAAGGGGCAAATTTGATGCTGTGTGATGGGTTAAGGCAAGATGACCCAAATCTTCCTTCTTGTTTATTTTGGTTGCATAAGTGCTGGAAGAACGATGGATAAAGCCAAGGAGCATGGGGTGGTGAAAGGATTCCCTACAAATCAGAATAGTGTGTTAACTTAACTCGCTTGCAGTTCGTGAATGATTATACTAGCTTTTAGGCAGTTGTGAGAATCATTTAGATTTGCTGACTTTCTGTTGGTTGTTGAGGCTTAAACTCAATCAAATTGCTGGAATGTGCATGGAGGATATAGCTCTTCTGGGGATTGCTGATTCTTGTGGAAGTTCAGTATGTAGTAAAATTGTGTTAAATGCTACTCCAACCTATTTTTCAAAATGTCCCAACATTATATGCCTAAGATTAAGAATATGATGTGGAGGCCTCTTTGGAAGAGTGAGAACAAAGGGGCAAGGATTTTTTTGGTGAAGTGGACTGCGATAAGGAGGCAGTGAGGGTTTTTTTTTTTTTTTTTCAAAGTCTGGGAGAAAGGAAGAAAGAAAAGAGAGGGTAATTGGAATTGAGATAGAAATAGAGCACTGGAGGAGAATGGCTGTAATATTCTGAAAAAAAATAATAACAATAAAAATAAAATAAATAACTTGAAGAAGAAAAATAAATAAATAAATTATTTCGTACCAACTTTGAATTATGAGGTGAACATACATATACAAATATAAATTGACATATATGGTAGGTGTATAGTTATAGAAATTAATTAAAAAGAATCTAAATAAACTGACATAAAATATAGGTCAAATTTTCATTAATAAGATTGAAATATATATGAATAAGCCCATATTGAAATACAGTAGTGACATAAGAAAATATAAGATAAAGATATTATTAATCACAAATTAATTTAGTTTTAATTATAAATCATGCTATTATATGGTGATTAAACATGAATGGTAAATTAATGAATTATAATTTAAATCTTATAGCTACAATTAATATATTGTTAAACTTAAAATTGGTTCTCAAAATATAAAGTGAAAGTAAGAATACATAGTAGAAATAGTTATGATATAAAACACATATAGATAGATGTATAAACACATATTAATACTGCGCACATATTGTATTTATATGTCACAAATGGTTCCCACATGTACACAAACTCAAAATCACCCCTTAGACGCAAATTCCCATGCCCCCCATAAATTAAAGGATCAAAAGATTGGATCACATCAAACTCTACAACGGATAATTACAAAATCCCTACTTATATCTTTATATCCTTATCAAAACAAATCCCAACTAGTATCCAAAACCAATATGGCGACCTCCCTTCTTTTTTCTTTTCCTCTTTGTGCCGACTTTCTTCTTCTCCCATTTAATCTAGTCAACTTCCCTAGTTAAGCCATAGAAGAACATCACAAAAGCTTGAGATCCCATGCCTTAAACCACCATAAATCGATTCTACAAGGTAATATTCTACACTATATTCATTATACTTCCTTTCCTTTCTTTTTCTTCCTTCTTTTCCATCTTCTTGGGAGTGATTTTCTTATCAACTACGCTGAAAGTTCTTATTTATTTCCACCATTAAAACAGGCCCTTAGATCAGTTCAAAAGAATCCAAGAAGATTCTTCAGAAACATAATTCATCAACAAGGCATTTCGGATGAAGTTGGTGAGGTATAATCGTTCTCCTCTACTCTAGTGATTATTTTTCTTTTTCCAGCATTTAATCTAATATATTAGGATGCTATAAATCTATAAAAACGTGAGAAATTAAAGGAATTCATGCCTACATAAAGGAAAGTGATCAAATATGCATGTGCATACATGAAACTCATAATTATGTATGTATCATATGGAGATTAATTATCAAGAACATAGGACATTGAAATATATTAAATTTCTTGATAAAAATCAACAAGATAGGCTGCTGGAAAATAAAAATTTCAAGTTGAATAGAGGTTAAGGCTAGGGTATTATGATAGAATACACAAATTAAGGCATATAGGCATGAGATAACAAGTGTATATGCATGATTAAGGGATGGTTGAATGTAATTGCAAGTAGTATAATATTTTTACAGATTTACATGTCAAAAACTAGCAAGGTGGTTCACTAGAAATGAAGGGTTAAACATGCTTAAGTGGTTAGAAATGGGTGTGAGGCTTTATTATATATTTTTAATGATGAAACTATGCATATATATTGTGAAGATAGCTATGATTTCATTCATTTAATGCATGCTGGTCGTGGCTGAATGTTGAATGACCTAAAAAGTATTTACAAAGGTCTAAAAAGTATATGTATGATGATTATTCATAGTTGGAAAAGGGTAGTTCAAGTCCAACAATCGAATAAGGACAACAGTACGCACTAAATACACTAAAAAGAGCGAGTGATGCACTATTTGCAATGTTTAGTAAAAGATTGTTAAATTTATGGTTTAAAAATATTAGAGAACGTTTCAAATACAAAAAATAATAATTTTAAATATCTTAGGTTGGGAATTCAAGACAGTTGGGACAACAATATAAGAATTGAAGGAAATTAAAGGAGCAACTAACAAGGTGGAGATGAATACCTTACTATTTCGTATTATTTAAGTTTGAAATATGGAATGTGATGATTGTTTATTTTAATTGAATATTATGAGCATGTTAGTGTGTTGATTTTTAATGTTCGGATTATATGATTTTTATGTATTTAAGCTATATGTTGAATGACATGTTTTGTGACCCTATCAAGGAACAAAAATTCGACTTTGCTTCAAACTTCGACCTTCAAAAATCAGAACTAATTCGAAGATTTCAAAAAATTCGAGAGAAGTTTTGTCAAAAACTATCGACTTAGAGAAGTTCAAAAATTCTACGTAAATGCAAAAATATGTAAAAATTCTATTACAAATGATAAAAACAAATATAAATCAATATATTTTAAATATAGAAGTATAAATATACTGGTTTCAGACTTGTCTTTTAACATTAACAAAATTTAGCGTTTCTTGTACAGGTTAAGAACTATATATTATTTACTTGTGTATTCCATGAATTTCACCAAAATTTTAAATTTTTTCACGAATTTTGTCGAAATCTTCGTAGTTTTGTCGAAATCCTCAAAGTTTTGTCAAATTTCGTCAAAGTCTTTGAAGTTTTGTGGAATTTTTGTAATTTTTTTCCAACTAAACTCTGGTTCGATAACCAGAAATTCGAATTATTTCGTCAAATTTCGAAATTCGACGAATTTTCATTCCATGGACCCTATTTGACAATGTATGATGGATTACATGTTTCAAAGTATTTTGTACAATTATTACATTTTGAGCATGCTAGACTGTGAAAGTTTGATTGTTAAATTAAATGCATATAAATTAAGAATTGAACCGCATGCTAATGTAGTGGATCAATAGCTGATCACCGTGGATGTTTACTCAAAGATATGGATTAGTCCCTAACTTCGAAGAACAGAACAATGGATGTGTCCCGAGTTCCTAAAATTGGAATGGTGGGCGTGTCCTTAAGTTCCTTATGGACTGGTGTGCATCTTTACTCCCTGATTGATAGTTTGATGTGATGAGAATACTGAGGATAGTCCTTTTGGTCTGAATTTACAACTGGAAATTAATTGAAATATTTAAATCGCTTAATCTTTGGTAAGTGTTTGCACGTTTGATATTTCGACTTGAATAATGCATGTGATGTATTGTGTATGATCCACTGAGCTTTTTGGACTCACCCAAATTCTTATTTTTCAGGTAACCAATAAAGAGCGTCCATATTGACGAGACGATGCAGAGAATAATTTAGTCGTAGACCTCACTAATGACGTCATTTTAGTAATAGAAATTTATTTATTGTATTTAGTTAAAGCATGTAGCCTAGAGAGTCTTTATTTATTTTAATCCTAGTTTCATTAGTTGGAATAGAACCGTAGAGCCAAACTCTAGTATGTTATCATTAATGTTAATTTTGAACCACCATGTCATCCCAAGGTCTTTGGTTTTTAATTAATTAATCAATTTATTTAGTTATTCATATGATTTTGTAGAATGTGACCTGGTATGTCCAGGAGATTATGTTAATGAATAGTAATGCCTCAGCTCTCAATTGTGACTTGAATGAATAAAAATAACAATGTATAAGTCTATATATTTGAAATTAATAAATATTTGTTAATAGTTTGGGAAATGGGGTACTACAATGGTTGTAGAGATTTTGTAAGGAAGGGGATTCCTTGTGGACTAATGGATCCTTGTTCAACTTCTAAGAAGACTCTTGGTCTGGCACTTCTTCTTTCTCAGAGCTTCCTCCTAAACTCTACCACCTAACAAATTCTCACCATCCTATCTCTAACTTCTATACCTAAAATGCCAATAAACTGCCTTCCTAGTGCCTTCATCTAAGATGATAGCCTTCTAGCAAAATGTCTTGAGGCACTGCCTCTGTTAGAAATCCTCGTGTCCATATAATAATTGAGGAAAATAGGATCTCTTAGCCTATTGATAGAATAATTGGTGTTGCTCATGCAAAAAGCTGATACTGAATGTTGCCATCTTAGTTTCATTGATTGTGCTTTCACAAAGAAGACCAAGCAAATATACATCTATCTTTTGGAATGTTATGGTGGGTTTATTTTAATATACATCTATCTTTTATTTATAATTATATATAGTGAAATACTAATAAATAAATAAATAATTCTTTAGATGCCTCTAAATATTTCTTTTATGGTCCATTTTAAACCCACTTAGTCCTTACCTAGGCTCCACCTCCCCTTATGGAGGCTAGTCATCTATGACCGTGTTTCTACCTTGACAATATTGCTTCTAAGCTCTCCATAAAGGTTAACCAAGGAGATTGGTGTTAAGAAGATGGAAGCCAATTTTATAATCATTTTAATTAATGTACTATTTTAGTGGGATTGTCCTGGGACTTCTATTTGTACATTTATACTTACACAATCAATACAATTATACTGGTTTCTTGCCAATCAAGAGAGAGAGAGAGAGAGAGAATAGCAAGGACTGAACACTACCACCAACTGAATCTGTTTTGAGCAACAAGAGATGTAGACTTAATGCAAATAATAGTAAGTAATAGCTGCGAACCTGAAACTTCAAATGATTTTAGCACATCTGATTTCTTGTAGGTATATCCTATGAAATTGGCATCTTTAGAAGTCAGCATCTGCCAGAAAATGCATATTATTTGGAATGCACATTTCATATCATAAGAGACAAAGAACCAAAATGGCTGACAGAGATAGCATTATTCTTAACATTCAGAAGTTAATGTGCGCGCGTCGAAACAGTGACACTTTCAAAGAAAAGATTTCGTCAAGTAAAATATCAGAGAATTTGAATAGCTTTAAAGGATCTTTTAAATGGAATTTCTCATTCAAAAAATTGCGTAGTCACATATTTACTCATGTACTAGTAACAAACGTTTTTTAAAACTTAGGATCCAACGAGATCTAATTCTTGATTAAAAAATGATTCTGACATTTCTTTCTTAACTGAAAAGCAAGGGGTCAAGGTTTAGACTATGCACTCGTCCTTCTAAGCATAAAATAATTCTTACGTGGTGTTTGTCACAAAAGTAAAAGTATCTAGGAAATTATAGAAAATCCAATTATCTGCAACTGCTAAAATGCTGTGTCAAGTAGCTTCCAGTCTTTCACCATCTTCAAATAGACTAAAAAAATAATAATCACCAAGGCACGACATTAATACTTTGTTACTTTGCCCTAGCAACAAGCTTCTAGTTCTACATTGTTCCCGTTCATACATTTACAGATTAAATATAACAAAAATGTAAATTTTAAGACAACTACATGGTAAAACACCTAGAGATAGCATTAACTGCCTTTGACACACGTGCACATACACACACACACACACACACACACACAAACACACAAAAAACAACAACAACAACCACATCAGCAGATTATCAGTCCAGGTCTATGACACGGATAGATGATGTACATAAGCACTGGTCATTCACATATATATAAATATACCATTTTTTGTTAAGAAAAAGATTATCACTTAGGAAAAATTATGTCTCAACATATAAAGGGACTGAGATAATTGGGTACCTTGCGCCAAGGTCCTACTCTTGGTAATTCTAATGGTGGACCTGCTACCTACAAAGTAAATACAAATGCTTACATATACTTCTTCCAATGTTAAAAAGAAGAAAACTTAAAAATAAAAATAAACTAGTAAGCAACAGTAATCAAATGAGGTAGATGTGCATCATGAAAAATATCAGCAAAAAAGTTTTCTTTTACATGATAACATCTAGAGTTGTATCCTTTTAATTACTTAAAAGCTGTGAGTGTTACTTAGAGATGCGAATCAACACAATTAAATGAGAACTTTTCAGAAAATACCCAAACTATCACATTTTGAATAAGAATAGTCGATACGTTTTTTCACAATTTCTCATTGTTTGCAAATATTTTTGGGAACTATGAAAGTCTGAAGGATGTTTTTCTTGTTACAATAGATGAATGAAGAATCTATGTCCTCGAACCACAGATATTGATTGGGCACATGAACCATTCATATACTTATTCAAACCTACAATTAGGATTATTCTAGACTCACATCTTCAAACTTCTCAAAGTTCTGGGTGTCCAGTTCTCCGTGCACAATAGGCTTGTAGGCAGCTTCCATCTCATACAATTTGTCCCATTCAATACCTTTAAACCATGGATGTGCCTGGAATAGAATTAATAAATAAACAAATATACATATAGCCAAATGACTAGCTTATAAATAATGGAGATAGCAGATAAAATAGAAGACAGAGATTGATTATTTGGCAATCAATTAATTTAAGTTGATGGATAAAACTAATAGAAGGTAACGGAACTGATATCTTAGCTTTCAAAATTATATGTAACAGATGAGATACAACTTGTTGATCCAGTACTTCAAAATTCTTCTTTCTTGCAATTATGTGAAACACAGGAAACAAAACTTTTAAAGTCAGGGAAAAAAGAAGATTTGTTTCAAATTTACTAATCTGTGCATTTTCTCAAATCATTAAAGGAGAAGAATGTTCAAAGACATATTCATTTTACATTGATACTGTTGGTGTCTTCAGTACAGAAATATGTGTCAAAAGAAAGTTAATGGAGGCATGTCAAAGCATCTTATTGTTGCATACTACAGATCCTTAACCTTACCTCTGAAACATGTTCTAAACACGGTTAATTTTAAAGAAAATCTTACCTTTATCTCATCAACACCTCTGCTACCAAGCCTTGTTTCAACATTGCAGAGCAAATGACAAATCAAATCCTTTGCATCAGCAGATATTTGAGGTTCTTCGGGGAACTTTAAAGAAGTTTTCCAGTTGATGATCTGGTTGACAGCAGAAACATTATTCTATTGTTCATAGAGATAATTGGAAATTTCCAGGGTTTGAGCTATGAATCTAATGCCATTACCTTCCGGCATGTGACCCTTGGATCATCTGAACAAAATGGAGGATATCCTATGAGCATCTCATACATGATTGCTCCTAAAGACCACCTAAACAGCCCATGAAACAGCACCTCCTCATTAGAAAAATAAATAAATAAATAACAAGGGACAAGAACAGGGTCACATTTCATTATCATACAATTGAACATTGGGTCATCTCAATAATATGCAACTTAAAAATCCTTTATTTGTTAAAGTAAGGCATAAATGTTTAAGAAAAAATTTACCATAAGATGCGAACAAAAGAATTGAACTACAGCGTAGCATCAATAATAAATAGAAGTTTTTTCAACAAAATACTCTATGCTAATGAAGTCCCATGCATAAAACACCCATCAAAATCAAGAGATAATAAAAAACTAATACCTCTAGACAAAACTCAACTCAATAAAAGAATCTCATCAACTAATTTAGGGTAGTGGGGATGGTTAGAGCTATGTCCAATCTATTCCTCTCCCAGTGTAACAAGCTAAATGGTAGTAACTTATTAAATTATTTGTACCTATGTTATTTTAGATATCCCTCTTTCTTTACAATTATCTTCTACATACAATATGTTTTTTTTAAATGGAAACGATGTTTTACTGATAAAGTAAAGGATTACAAAATTCAATTAGGTACCCATTGTAAACATCTTAGGACCCCATCCTAAGTACATTGTTCCACTCGCTAAGCCAGTCGAACATTGAATAGCCCATCGATAGAGTGCTATGACTAATCCAGAACGAAGCTAAGTAATGAGATTCCTCCCAAATGTGTAGTGGTGGGGAGAATTTATTCAAGAAAAACCTAGCATTTCGTTCCTTCCACAAGCACCATATCGCTGCCAAGCTAGTCACCATCCAATGTCCTCTCCATTTCCTAGCCGCTTCCTTCCAATACAGACAGATACCACTGTGATAAGTACCTGTGCATTTTTCTAAAGCCAAACCACCTTGGTTGGCCTTCGTGCTTTTTCTAGATGGAGCTACTATTACCATCCACTAAATTATTCATCTCTAATTATTTACTTAATTCTTATGCTTTACCCAGAAACATTGACTCATTGGCCTTTAACCAATCCACTAGTCACCTGAACCAGACTCTCAATTACATTGCATTAAATGTAAAGTTCCTAAATCACATCAGTAAGAAACCTCTTTAATTCTATAACTGTCAAGAAAACAAAAGATTTAAAAGTCACTCACCAGTCACATTCCATTCCGTAACCTTTCTTCAGCAGCACTTCTGGTGCCATGTAATCAAGCGTTCCAACAGTAGAGTACGCCTGTACAGGATAAGTGACATAAGTAAATTAAAAAATAACTTACAACTCCAGCAAGTATTATGAGTGCACATACTGAAACAACTAGTTTTTGCACTACAAGCACGAGCTGGACTCCTCAACTCAGGATCTCAAAATTGCATTCTAACATAAATACTGCAAACAATGTATTTTTACAAGTCCACTTGATCTCCAATAGATCAGGTAATCACATTTGGTATTCATTGAACCAAAAGGAGAATGAGGGAAAACACAAGAAAGATGGCTCAGAATGATTCCATAAAATGTTACCAGTGCACGTCTGTTGCGCTTCCATCGCTGTAACTGTTCTTTTGGCATCAACCAAGGGACTCCATCAGGCCCAGGATGATCTTCTATTTCATTGGTTGTTGATTCCTGGATGGTAAAAACTTCATTTTCCAATAAGAGGTTTGAATATTTGCACTCCAAAGGCTTACACAAGCCAAAATCTGAAAGCTTGACATGTCCATTTTTATCCAATAACAAGTTGTCTGGTTTTATGTCCCTGCAATAAGGAGTATGTTATCCTCCCGAAGGAATTCCTTAGGGGAGCATTAAAACAGTGAAAAGCTTTACCAAACTTTTTAAGGCATCAAAACTATATTAGTATCTAATCTCTACATCCAAATTAAATATGAACCCAGAGGATGCAAAAAGGTAATCAAAAGTTATAAAACCATCCACAGGTCTAAATTGATGATAAAATAAGCATTACGCCAGACGTTTTTCTTAAAAGGTTCCACTGGAAAGAATACTTTAGGTCATACAGCCAAAATTATATGAACACTATAATTTTATAAGCGCTTCTGCAAGCTAAAAAACATCAATCTTTTAGACAACATGCCCCAATAATTTCTAATAGACACGGAAAATGGAGCTAACAGTAGAATACTATATAAGCAATTAGAAATAGATCGTGCCATTGGCTGCAGTAGTTATTCCTCACTTGAGCCATATGCTCACATTGATGTGGTAACTGGAAATACAGCTCCTCTATTTTCCTAGTTATTGTATTGCATCTCCTAGGAATACATTTGAGGAATGTTTTCGGTTTCAAAAGTATTCCCATCAACTTCAGTACTTTCCCAGCCAACCTTGGGATTTCAGACTCATGACATATGGGGATACAGAAGGCAGCATTCCAAGTCATATGTCTGGGGGAAAGAATGCAGGAATCATTTATCCTAGTTCAAACTGTAGCTGCAGTTTGCATAAATATTCCTTGAACATCTGGAAAGGGCTCTCAGACGTTTCTATCCCCCTTGAGTCAAGGAGTGCCAGTACCATTCTGTCAATGTGATCACGTGGAGCAGCTAAGAACACTACCAGACCACCTAATACTTAAGGTGATAATCAACTATTCTGTCACAGTTTTTCACAAGTGGAGCAGTCAAGGTGATATATTTACATTAAGGATATGACTTCACAAAGAGACAGCAGAACTTTCTTTCAGGGTCTTGAATGCTTAAAACTCCTTCATAATTCCAGTTCAATTGTCAGAAGTTCTTTTACAAGCATCATATCTTAGTTCCTGGGGTAACAGTTGCCACGAAGTCCATGTTACATATGGCTCAAAATTATTGTAGTCCGAAGCCTATTAAGTCCATTAGTTATCATAAACTAATTGAGTTGACTTATGAAGCCCATACTATTGGAGCATACACAAGGGTTAGGGTTTTTAACGTGTTCTTCTTCAAGGGAGACAGGGAAGAGAACCTAGGATCCACTTGTGCTTCTCTGTAATCATAGCTTTTCTTGGTAATTTATCACTGTGGATGTAGGCATATCCAAAGCATGTTAAAATGTCAGTGTCTAGTGTAATTGTTTTCTTCATTGCTTTGATTGCATCCACACTCATATTAGTAATACATTTTCCATTTCAATATAAACAAATGGTTATTGTGAAGGGAGTAACTTTGTAAATTTACAAAATCGTTGCCAACAGAATACCTGTGAACATAGTTATGCTGGTGAATAGAATGAATGGCTAGAATGATCTCAGCCACGTAAAATTGTGAAACATCTTCAGAGAGAATATCCGCTCTCATCAAAACAGTCATGAAGTCCCCACCAGGTAAATACTCCATGATTAGATACAGGAAATCAGAATCTTGGAAGGAGTAGAAAAGCTTTACTATAAACCGGCTATCAACCTCCGCAAGCAAGTTCCTCTCCGATCTAACATGCTCCACCTAAAACATAATAAAAAGAAAAACAGAAAACATCAGTTTTCACTTGTTAAGGAGCTTGATGTTGAAATTTTTTATCTCTACAATTGGTCCAGAACAAAAAGAAAATTTTAAATATTCAAAATTATGACTACAATTTTTAAACATTCATATGTTAAATTTAGAATGCATCAACCCAATATGGCTCTTGATGCATAAATAACAATACCATGATGTCAAACAATTTCGTTGTTTGACAAGTAAATGAAGCACGCCAAACTGACAATTGAAGGAGCAAATTTCCCCAATTTATTTAGCAGTTCATCACAAATTATAATTCCACGAACACTAATTTTAGGCCGCAACAGTACAAAGTACCAACAAGATTTTGGCATACAACATCTAATACATACCGCATGTGCATATATTATATTTTATCAATTTGATCTGCTGCTGATCAAAACTTGTCCGGTCTCACTCTCCATCCTCAAGTTGTGCCATGGTCAATTGTTAAAGATAAAATGCAAGATTTGACATCACAAAACTTAATAATGGAAGAGAACTCTATTTTTAAAAATCCGAAGCTTCTTGCTAAAATTCTTTGTCGTTCCTTTGCAAGATGACAGAACTAAATGAAATACAGCTAAAAATTCAATTGCTTAGTTATCTAGAAAATCTGATGTTTATTAAAACAATAGAACTAAATGTTACATTCAATTTGTCAAACGTTCAGAGTAAAGACATCCAAGAATATTTGAGTAGCAGGAGGAGCCTCACTATTCTATTGTCTAGATCAATATTCACCTGTCCACGACTAAGCATCTCTGATTTCTTCAATTTCTTCATGGCGAAAATCTCTCCAGTGCTTTTGGCGCGGCATAGCCTTACCTGAAAAAATAAATATAATAGTACAGATCAACAGAGTTTCAGGCCAGGGCATAGTCATCATCCTATTGAACTTGACAATGATTTTTTTTTTTTTTTAAATCATAAGTAGAACACCGGAATAAATCAGAGGTCGTCTCTTGTTAATCAACTATTATGTTACCTCAGCAAATGCACCTTTCCCAATCAATGCTAATTGCTCAAAGTCGTCAATTCCAACTTTATGCCTTTGCATTCTCATATACTCGGTCTCTCTGCGCTCCAAATTCCTCAGCATCTCTTGTTGCTCTTCGTTCGAGATTTGTTCTTCTTGTGCTCTCCTTTGAAGCGCTCGACGTCTATTAGAAAACATCATAAAATCCACGTCTATCACTTGCCAAAAAGTAAATAGCAAACGCACACTCGTTCTAGCATTCAATCCCAATTCGCTTAGTACTCATAAGCAATCCAACACTCAAATTGAAACAGCTAATCCGCACCAAAAACGAATAAAGAAAACCACACCAAACCATACAAAAATCAAACAATACCTCTCTTTCCGATCCTGAAGTCCTTGCAAATAGTTCTTGTAATGATTCTCAATGAACTGCTTCGCAGCCGCCGCCTTCTGTCGAGTCACCGGCGAAGAAACAGAAATCTCATTATTCAAAGATGAAATCTCCTGTCTAAACAGTCCTCCACCATTCCGATCTTCCTTCAACTTCAATGTCCCTAGCTTCGTCCCTACATCATCTCTTTCCATCTCCGAAATTCAAAAGATTCGGATCTAGGTTCAGCAGAAAAAGAAGTAGAACGACAAAACAGAAAGTTCCTCTGATCTACAAAAATGCAACCAGAAAATTCTCAATAAAAACAAAAAGAAACAATCAAAGAACGAATCAATCTGTTCTAAGATTTCCCTTTCCAGCAAGCGATCGATCAGTCTCGAGTAAAATGCTGAGCAGAACAGATCGGTTGCCAAGAGAAGCCAAGTAACAGAATAAAAGGTTGATGTGTCAAATTATATACGGCTGTCACAAACTCACTCCCACATAGTATTTTCCTCAGTCAGCAAAACTTATTTCTTTTCTCGCATTTTATTTTCTCTCTCTTTCCTTTTAAAGAGAATGAAGTGCGACCGACGCAATCTTTTACGTCTCTTCTCACATTTACCGCTCTTCTTCGCCGTCATCCTCGTCGTCGTCTTCGTCTCCATCTCCTTCGCTAAATGTCGGCCAACGCACATCGTTTTTAAGATTAGCCGTACGTCCTACGTTATAGCGCGCTCCTTTTTAACTCTGGCAGAGGATCTGGTGGGATCGTGGGTTTTTATGCACTGCTCCTTGGCTTTGTTTTACTAAGTTGTTAGTTGTAAACCTATGCCACGTGTCAGAGAGATTGAAAGTATGTGACGAGGACGTGCGTGGGGGAAGCGAAATGTGGAAGGTGTGGGGTGGTGATCTGTGGGTTTGGTTTGCCTCTGGCACATTCAGCGTTTGATGATGGTGGTGCATAGACACGTGAGGGATGAATGGGATGAATAAGTATAAATGTAGAGCTGGCAGGAGTGATTTGCCAGCGGAGGGTACGCTGCCGCCTCCGAGTTGTACGCTTAACGCCTGGCAGATTGCCACGTGGAGTCCTTTTCAGTATT
>JAJIYU010009548.1:0-16946 GCA_030144865.1 Tinospora cordifolia | reverse complement strand
TAGTTCTTCTTTGCTTGAGCTATTCTAAATAGTTCGCAAAGTAGTAGCAACGAAGTGCTACAAAGAATTTAGGAAGCGATCTCGAGGTGAGTTTCTTTTCTTTGTTTTAATTTATTATTTTGATTTAGATAATGCTTGTTTGTTTGGTTAGCGTGATTTTTTTTGTTTTTATTCTTGTTCTTTGCATTTATGTCATTTAATTATCATGTTGCATGACCAAGAGAGTATGCTCTGTAGTTGCGTCTTGTACGATCTTCTACATCAGAAATCGAAAGTCATTTTCTTTTCTGTTTGAGAGAGTATGTTCTGTAGTTGTGTCTTGTACGATCTTCTACATCAGAAATCGAAAATCTGTGCTTCTGTTGATTTATGATGTTATACTGTGGGTATGTTTAATTACTGTTGAAATACTTATTTGCTATGCTCTTGTACACACAAAAAAATCAGATTAAATAAGTTTTCAACCACGTACCGATACGGGAAACTTTCTATATTCCATGTAGAGTTGGAACTGGATGTCAATACTAACACCAGCATAGAATAGGTTTCAAGAATGACCCCACTAGAAATGGGTTTGAGTTTTAGAATTGATATCTCTCCCTAGATCTGGAGCATAGAGGGTATTCCCATTCGGTCTAAATTACGACTGAATTAATATATTGGTTGAATCGAATTAATCTCTGAAAGTATTTGATTTGCTTGCATTGTCTAGTTGAAATAATGAATTAAATAGATGGAATGATTCACTGGGCTTTTTAGCTCACCCCCTATTTTTCACATCATAGGAAATAGATCAGCTTGCGAGGAGATTTATCTATTGAAAGTTTTATTTATTTTAATGTAGGGTGCATCGGCCCAAGCGAAATCATGTATTACAGCTTTGAATTTATTTTTCGTTGTAATGGATTATTGTACTCAGAATTTTTGAATGAATAAATGAAGAATCCTATTTACATGATGTCATTTTGTACATAGACTAATGTATACAGGAACCCCAATGGACTTGGGTCCAAGAAGAAGAAAATGTAGCATGGGCCCGTCTTTCGGGCATCCCAAGATTTTTGATCAAAGAAAGTTGAACCGTCAGATAACGTGGAAGATGAGACTTGGGAGGCGAGGTGTTACAGATAGCAAGGGAATGAGTTTATGAGTTAATGGATCAAAACTTGAAAACTTTTGTAGCATAGGTTACAAACATGAAACTTGATTGAGCCTTATTTAGTTAGAATTTGAACGTATGAGATTGCATTTTTGGTCCTTACTCGGTGTGAAACTTGTAAGGATCTGGGACGTGGAGAAATTTTAGTCTCGATGAATAATAAACTAAGGATGGTGAGTGACTAATGACTTTGGAAGAGCCTATGAATATGCAGTTGATCGTTATGAGACTTCTAGATGTATGACAACTTGGTAGGCCTGAATTTTTGGGACACTTGTAAAATTATTTAGATGTGGTGGCAATCTTTTGTGGATGCTTTGACTAATATGTGATGTTGGTATGAGACTTTGAAACCTTGAAGAAAGAGTAAAAGCTTAGGGTTCCACTATTTTAACATAATGATAGATGCATGATTGTATGAATGATTGTTAATATGCAAGTTTCACTTTATGTTCATTTCATTATTATTGCATGCAAATCAAATATCCAAATGTACTACCTCATCATCCAAAGTTACTCATAAGATCTAACCACTCCTCATTAGGATTTGATTGAGGAACGTTCACTTCCTTAAGAAATCGTAAATAACTCCTTAAAAAAACCTAATGATTGCAAAAACTTAGAAAATGCATTTAGAGTCACACTAGTAGAAACATTGAAGCATGAAGTCATGCAAGAATACTATGATACTTGACTGAAGGGCATGTGAGTGTAGATAGAAAGTGATGGGGGTACTGGCTTGACCGATCTGTGGGAACTAAGCTCGTAGTATGAGATCAATTGAACACCACAAATGCTAGAATCGCTTGAGGATGTGATGACACCCAAAGGATTTCACGAGGATTTGACCAAGGCACAATGGGTAAAGAATTATTAGGAGACCTTAGACTCCTCCATTTAGAATGAGATCTCCTATGAAGACGATAGATACTCAACCCTTACTCCTTTGCTAGAACATACACAAGAAGTAATAAGAGACTAAAGAGGAAGAGAGCTATTCTAGCCGAGGATAAGGAAGAAGTTTTGAAAAACTCTCACTGCAATAAAGCTTGCTTAATCAGCGCCAAAGAATTACTGAGAGCCATACCTAGAGACAAATGACTCAGGTTCATTCACATAAGTGGAGGACTCCTCTAAGAAGGAGAGCCCTTTCGAGTCAAAGTAGTTAGGTCCCTTGCGTAAGTCACATTCTAAAATGTTACTTTTTTTCATGGTATGAATGCTCTATGGACTTGTTGTTACTAGATATGTAGCATCATATTTTGTAACCATGACTAGTATGAATGAAAAAGTTTCATTTAGAATGTAAATTCTATGCCTAAGCCCGAAACTTACTCTTGATCAGATTAGTAAAAATAGCTGGGAATGTGATAAATGAAACAAATGGCACCACAACAATGTGTCACAAAAAGGCAAACCACTCCCAAAGAAAAGCGTGAAACAACTTGCACTAAAAACAACTTAGGCTACTCCATCGACATATGTGATGACAACAAGGGTGATGATCTTTACAGAACATATGGTTGAGTTTACTTAGTAACTACTCGATCATGTTGATGCATGAGCTACAATAGCCCCAATGGTCACATCAAATCAAGCTAACCATGGATTTGATAAGTTTCAAAACGTGCTGATTTCAAGGTTTGAAAGCAAGATTGTTAGAAGGGTTGAACACCTATAAGCCAACAAGTGACTTTGACAGGTGAATAAACATTTGAACATAGCATAGGTTAAATGACCTTGCCTGATTAGAGCAACCAAATTTTTTTGCGAGATCCCGTCATAGGCACAAAGAACATGGAAGTGGCAAAATTTAAAGAGTGATTTTAAAATAAGTACTTCTCAGCATTACTCAAACGACAAATATAGAAAACATACAACCAAAGAACCAAATCGACTACAGAAATTGATTATAACGAGGAAAAACAATACATGAGAAAGTTGAGCTTTGAATTTTCGTGGATAATAGTTCTTCTCATAGCATAAAATTAAAATCTTAATAAGTGTATTTTTGCAACTTTATATAAGGGTAGATTAACAAGTTAAATAAAGCAAAAATTTGTGGCCTACTTGGTTTTTTTATGGCTCAAATAGTTGAGCCATGTCATAAAACTAAAAAAGTAACATGAAGGATTAACGAATCAAATTTGTGACAACTAGGGTGTATATTTCAATCGTAATAGCATTTATCTTAAGAAAAAAAAAAAATCGTACGGCACCCAATGAGTAAGTGGCCGGTCAGGCCAAAATGAGTTGACAAGGATGGATTTGTCCTTTCGTAAATTCTTCAGGTTAGTTTAGTCATCTTAAAGTTTGTTTCTATAATAAAAGCGCAACGTTTTAGGTCCCTAACACCATAAATAGCTCTAACTGGTGTTCGTCGACGTTGCGCTACCGGGGTCCGATCCTGTTGTCGACTCGTATTCTTCGAATTTCTTCTTCGGCGAAAATAGATTAAATTTCCTTTCAATCAAATCTTACAAGAAAGAGGTGAGAGTAGTGTTTTCCAGTGCTTTTTTTTGTTGTTTTTAATAAATTTCTGTGTTTTTCTTCTGGCATTTTAGGGTTCCTTTATAAATTTATGTTTGCATCATCTCAGCTATCTCAGTGTCAAATTGGTGTTCCATTTTTTTTTTATATTAATTGGGGTTTGATTCCAGTACTTGAATTGGTCTTAATTGTTTTAGACGTTACTTCAATTCAATTTAATTCATCGAAATCAACTGCTTACGGTTCAACTATGCCTGCGTGTTGGGGATGTTCGCATCAAAAT
Source organism: Tinospora cordifolia (assembly GCA_030144865.1). Lineage (NCBI taxonomy): Eukaryota > Viridiplantae > Streptophyta > Magnoliopsida > Ranunculales > Menispermaceae > Tinospora > Tinospora cordifolia. The sequence goes on along the minus strand of JAJIYU010009548.1, from coordinate 13,014 downwards.
AATTCTCGATTTTATGTTTTTTGTACCTCTTTTAATTTATCTGATTCGATTAGTTATCTTCTCGGGACGTTTGAAACATATAAAGTGGGAATTTTTGAAAAATTTGTTTTGATTTATGTTATTGCTAGAAAATGCATTTTCTTTGGCAGATAAATCTGGGTATTTGATGAAGATTGATGTTTTCCTTCGTGGATGTCCGTGCATCATGATGAATGAGGCAAATGAGGCATGGGATTAATGAAATCTGTCATCATCCAGAGATCCCATGCCATACCCTCTTTAAGGACATCCATGTAGAATATGGGATTGAATCTTCTGCAAGATCATTTTTTTTCTTTAATTTTCCTCTCTACATCTTAAATATCGGGATTCTGATTACCTCTCTTGATCTTCTTCTATAAACCTTTTTTCCTCGTTTGCAATAGATTTGTTTGGTTACTTGGTCCTTATGACAATTGGAAGAATCGTTTTTCTAATTTAAAGCTTAAGGAATGCAGCCAATTCACTGTTCCAAATATCTGCAAAGTCCAAGTAGCTTGAAGAACATTCCTCTCAATAGATTGAATCGCTACTAGAGATATTGTGCGTCCCAAGAATTCTGCCATGGACAAAGGGCCAGATTCCAGTCTCTTTGTTAATGATGGTTCCTTCATGGAAAGGTTTAAGCAGCTTCAACAAGAGCAAAAAGAGAAGAACAGTGCATCAAAGGACACTCAGTCAAGTATAAATTCATCTGGGTCTTCAAAGTCTACTTATAGCATTATGAAGCCAAATTCTGAGTCCAAAACAAATGAGAAAAGGAAGGCATCTACTCGTATTTCTTCATCAGGCAAACTTGCTTTCAGCTTGAAGCAGAAGTCAAAACTTGCAGCTGCCCCAGTAAAGCTTGGTGCTGATGAGGATGAGGATGAAGAGGATGGAGAAAATAGACAAGGTGATGGATTGGAAAAACGACAAAAGTTGGGCCAGTCAGAATCTTCCGGTCAAATGCTAGAACAAAGGGTTGTTGGTAATAATTGCTTGTATATGTATCCTTTTATCTTTCCAAGTTATTTTTTGGATTTAAGTTGTTTCTCTAAGTAAATATTAAATAATAAAGAAAAACAATGAGATGTTAGAACCATGAGAATAACAATAGTCATTTCTAAAAGATAATAGCACCAATTAACCATTTCTCATAGGTTTAATGACTTTTTGTTAGAAACTTGCTTCATTTTTTTTTCCAATATAAGAAACTTGAGTTAATTGTTTTACCCTGTTTGTCACATACTCACATGTTTCGCCCGTTACATTCTTTTTAAGTAATAGACACCTTTGTTTCTTGAAATAAGAGTCATGGGGCCCAAAAATATGGGGTTGTTTTGTACAAAATCTCGTTTTCATATGCTCAAAGTAAATTTGGAACTGGTTGGTCTAAAGATCTTCTATCATGGTCATTAACCTATAATTTGGATCATCTGTCAACTAGAAACCTTACCAATTATATTTTTCTCTTATCTATTATCTGTTCTCTAGAGAGAAATGGTAGTTCTTGGAGCTTTATTCTCCTCTTCCATTTAGAGTGCTAGAGAACTTCAGAGGGACTTGTGTGTTCTCTATTCTTAAACTTATGGATTAGGGAAGTAAAAATTCTTGAAAGTTTCTTGTCTCATGAATGCAGCTTTTATGTTAAGTCTCTATCGACTTTCGTGGAAAGAGATGTTGAATGAAAGATATGGAAAATGTGGCAGCCCTGCTAATCGAGTAATTTGCATTCACTTGTTCATGCTCTTGGTATTAATCAGTTATTTAAGTGCCATGCAGCACCGACTCCACCAAGTGATCCTGAAGTCAAGAAGGTTGCTGACAAACTAGCAAGTTTTGTGGCTAAAGTTGGAAGGCAGTTTGAGGATGTTACACGCCAAAAGAATCCTGGTGATACACCTTTCAGGTATGTTTTCTCTGTTGTAACTGGATCTTTAAAAATCTTAATTAATTGTAACTGCAAGTATAGATTCCATCTTTGGTTTATCGTAATTTGCTCCATGCATAGTTCCTCTCATTCTTTTTTTGAATAGAAACTAGAATAATATATTAATATTAGTAAAGGCCTCTTGCCGAATGAGGTATCCAAGGAAGAGAGCATAAAATGTTATAGTGATTGAAGTATACAATCCCAAGTACATAGCCATTGTTCTGAAATTGTAGTCCCTTGCAATTTTTGAAATTGACACCTATTTAGCAAACAAAATCTGAGATATTTCCCACAAAAGCTCCACAGGTGAGTCATGATTCCTAAATATTATTTCTATTCTTCCCATATAGTATACCATACTGTAACAAAATGATTTTCTAATACTATTTGAGGGAATGTAGTGATAGCTGACTTGGAATTACAAAAAGTTCTTTATTTTTATCTTGTCTCTGTTGTTTTTTTATCCTTCTCTCTCATCATGTCATGTAAATAATGGCGTCATGCTGAAAATCATCTGGGGCTACTGAATGAAATCTTTTACTTACTGGGAAAAAGTTGGTATTTTAGATCTTTTCATGGAGTGGTGAACAACCTTTAAATTTCCAATAATCTGGAGTTCTTGTTTTTATTTGTTTTGTTTTTTGTTTTTATTTTTTTTGAGTAAAAGACCTTGAGTGATTTATTTGGACACAAAAGACTTAATACTGTAAGGAATAGGATGGATGAAGTAGAAGATATTGATGGAAGGAAAGGCTATTGAATCAGTTAAATCTAGAATTTGTTTGGAAGAATGCTTTTGTTTCCTTTGTTCCCTCTTTGTACCTCTTCTACCTTGATTTGGTTTCTGGTATTTTTTTTATTTCACTTTTGTATAATTTCGATAGCAAACTAGAACTTAGATTACCATCTTTGTTCTGGATCTTCTTGTAATCGATTCTTTATTTTTATTTTTTATCTTTCTATAATACAATTATTTTCTTGAGATGTTTTCTTTTCTATATAACTTCCTGCAATGAAGAAAATATGTAAGAGCTTATCTTTGTAAGAAGCATTGTTTCTTTTCTCCTCTCTTTTTTGGTAGACTCTTTTCTTTTCTTCTTTTATCTTTGGGCATAGAATGGGGAGAAGTGTTGAGTGTAATTAGAATATTTTGGGGTTATGGTATGCACTGATTTTCCTTTCTAAATGAGAATTTACTGTTGTGCGGCTAAGGAAAAGAAGTTTAGGGCAGAAAAGGTAAGTCTTAAGGAATTGGGAGCAAGTGGAAGGAAAGTAACCTAATTAGATACTATGATCCTGTCCTTCCATTTTGTATTTGGTAGGAAAATTCTTGCTGATTTACTTCTCTGGCTTGGGGTGGGAAAATGAGAAAAAAAAAGGAAAAATATTCAGATGATAAAAATAGAGAAATATGCAACCTTGAATTCTTGTACTTTCCTCTGAAGGTTTAGTATTGGAATATCTTCAACATTCTCTTTCATAGGAATATGCAGTTCTAAAGTTTCTGTGGACTTGTGATTGAGTTACCAATATTCCTAGTTGTAATTGTGGTCCTAGAACCTTCTGCACTTTCTTTTAGTTCATTGATTTTGTTTTGTAAGTTTGTTTTGGTTTTTTAAGATATGCTGTTCCTTGAGATATTTTTGGCTGTTCTTTTCTTTTATGTATGTCAACGGCGCATCCAAATGGGATTTATGCCTTTCACTGCTTCATTCCTGTTTTAAAAACTATAGATTTGTATTTCTCTGGTTTTGTTCTTTAATTATTATATCTTATCGAGTATTCAATTTGATCAGTCCCCTCCATGCTGGAATCCTGGAAGCTAGTTTTGTACTACCTACTAAATATATGTAAGAAAATTTGGTGCTCATTTGAAAAGGAATTCTATTACATTTTGATTTTTAGAAAACAAAATTTTTCTTGGCAAGTTTTCAGTTGGTTTGTAATTGAAGAATTCTAACATTTTTTTAATACAACTCTAAATATTTTGAAGAAAACGTGAAAAGCAACTTTTATTACCTTCTTTCAATTTTAAAAGAAAAACCGTTGTTAAAAACTGTTGTTATATTATGAAAAAAATGTCGTTAAAAACTTTGTTTAAAAAAAAAACTTGGTTTTCAAAACTGGTTCTTTAGGTTTTGAATAAAAGGTTTCAGATGTTGAAAACTAAGTTTTTTGACTTGTAGTTTGGATAATTCTGTTTTTACATCTGAACATGCAAAAATAAAGAGTGCAGGATTTTTTTGCTGAAACAAAAGGTGCTTTCAAAAGGCAAAAAAAAAAAGAACAAAAAAATGCGCAGTTATGTGAAAGTGATAAAGAAATCTGTTTTTTTTTTTTTTAATTTTTTAATTTTTTAATCAAATTTGTTACTTGATTCCAATGTTTGAGTCATGAACCAAATGCCATGTAAAAGTTCCATTGAAGACATAATAGAGATTGATGCCAAAATTTATGGTAGGTTGAATTGTATAAGGTGATACTTGAAATGGGAGCTCCATAGCCGTTTGAAAAGTGCTAGATATAGATAGAGGTAGGAGTTGAGGAATTGAGGCTTTGGAGTCATAGGGTAGTTGCGTGAACTAATAGAACCTTTCTATATAAATTACTTCTCTAGCACATTCTAAAAATTAAAATAAAAAAAATTGAAAATTAAACAATTACTAGTGTTTATTTTTAATGCTTACATCCTACTTCAGTTCAACTTTCAAAGAACATGAAACTTTCATCTCCATAATAAAAAGAAAAAAAAAAACTGGAACTCTATTTTGTCTAAAGCTTCTTGAGTACCTAAGATTAAATCGTGAATAAGCAAGTACTAAATCTCACATTTGCTAAAACAGCGTACATGATTTCACCATAAATAATACTTAATGCTTGATGTTATTTCAATAAATGTCTTGACATTCATCAGCTTCGTCCCTACATTTGCTAAAACAAAATGACAAAGAAGATGAAGAAGACACATTCTTATCTCAAGAAAAAAAAAATCAATATTATTCTTGTTCATTCTAATGGTTACCTCTGTTGCATGTACAGCTTCTTGTTTGATAGAGGCTGTTCAGATTACAAATATTACGAGCATCAGCTGATTGAAGAGGAAAAGGCTCTTGCACGGACTAAAGATTCTCAAACACTTCACAATGGTTTGTGCTCCATATTAGTAGAACTTAGCTTCCTTAATTTTTAGTTTTTATTTAATGCTGATCGGTGGCAGTGTTATTTTCTGATATGCTAGAAAGTTGGATCAAACACAATTTTTTAGTTTTGTTATGGGCCTTAATATTTACCATATTCATTCTCGTGTTTCTTGAGGAAAGGATAACATGGTGCTTATATCATGGGTTCTTCGCCATTGTGTCACACTGCACATTTTTACCATGTTTGATTGGCCACACTATTTTTAAGTGGCATATCGTTGTGCATGCATATAGATAAAAATATTGGTGAGAGCATAATTGTAAAAGGGTAAGTATTTACTTGATTGGGGGTGTGGTTTGTTAGTGTTTGAACTGAATTTGTTTGATGAAGATTTACATTGAATAGTTTAGTAGTATGTGGTACTGCATACTTTTTTGGTTCCCTTCAAACATTTACATTGGTTGAACTCAGACATTTGAGCATGTTGTCACCTTATATCGACCACGGAGATATGATCTGCGAACTAGGTCATAAGAGCTCTTTCAAATTTATGATGGTGGTCTGTTCGTTTTAAATTGATGTCATGCCTTGGATTTCATGTAACGCTTACCCTCAGTATCAAACATGGTGGTTAGAATCCCCATTTGAATGCATGAATCTTACAATCCGTGATTGGATTCAACGAAAATCAATTCATTTTTGGTGTAAAATTACGGATATGTTACCGAACCTTATAATAAATCTGTAAAAAGTAGTAGCTTTATTGTTAACGATTCAAATCTTATGGTTCATGATTCAAGTCTTCCAATGTAGGCAATTCTTAATAATCTTTTCAAAAGTCAAAAAAGAATTCATGTCTTTAGAACTTAGACTTTAAGTAGTAATATATATTATATTGAGCAAAAAAAATTACATGCATTGTTATATCACTTCAATGAATATAAGCTTTCTAATTAGCTCATTTTTAAAACATGACTCCACCATTTGACCCCAAATATTTTTATTTCTTTTTGTTCTAATGAGCTATTTTTTGTTTTCATTTTTTTTTTGAGAAATTAGATCTAAAAATCATATCTCAGAAAATTGTTTAGGAAATGAACGAGTAGGATTGAACTGACTATTCAACCAAAATCTAAATTAAATCTCATGTGTTTACTGATATTGACTTGAATATGTGTCTATACTCATGATTTATCTGGATCTTCAGATTCATTGATTCGAATCCCAATTTGATGCACCAAATTCTCAAACGATTTGATTTTTGGCTCATGGTTTTGTTTACAATTTATCAAATACTTTGAAGAGACAGAACATATACATACATACATACATACATTCATATATATATATATATATATATATATATATATTTCAATCAGTTTGATTTCTTCAATAATATTTGTAATTTTAATGGGCCGCATCTATGGAAGTGTTGGGAAGTTGCAGACATTTGACATCTGTTGCTCTTGCTTTTCTTTGTGAGCACTATATGATCTTGAAAGAAAGGAGTTTTACATTTTCGATGTTATAATTCAGCTTTTTGTTATTTTTAGATTCATTCCTGTCTATTTTGTGCTTTCTTTTCTACAAGTGAAAGAATTGTAAACTGCACCTTTCTTCTGTTAGGGAGCCCAAGTACTACCAATTCCAAAACATTGAGCCATTCTCAAAGAAGTCAGTCTAATTACCAAATTCCTGCATCTGCTTTATATGATGCAAATGAAGACACCAGATACCCTTCCTCTTCCAACCTTGCTACACCAGTTGGAGGGATCTCTTCCGGTATGTTCACAGATTCGTCTTTTCTACTGTCTTCTATAAATTTCAATAAGGCGGCTGTTTTATTTGACATTATAGTCTTATTATACAGGTCTTCATTTTTAATTTAATTAATTAATTATCTTTTTTTTTGTTTTTTTTTGGCTTGGGTTTTGTGTTTTTTGGGTTGGGGAACGACTATGTCTTGTCCGCTCATTCCCCCCAAAATGTTAGGCACCAGTTTTTTATTGATTTATATGGGGGATCACCTGCCTTTTAATTACACTAGGGATGTCAACTCCTCCCTTGCATCCTTTTCTGGGCAACCATAAAATCAAATGACTGGGAAAGGCTTAACTATGTGGCTTACTTTACTTGAACCCAACCCAACATCTGTTTTGTTTGGGTTTTAACTCCTCATTTCTCACGACACCTTTGGTTTTCTTTTAGTCCTTCATTACTCTAGTTAGAGGATCACCTGTCTTTGTATGACATTGGGGATATTATTCCTCCCTTAACATCCTTGTCCTGGCAAGCATAAAATCGGATATATGAAGAAAGGCTTAGGGAGAAGTAAAACAGTGTGGCATACTTTGCTTGAACCCAACATCTGTTTGTCGGATAAGTTTAAATCCTCATGTTCTCAATAAACCATTGGTTTTGCTCTTTCAAGACATCGAACTAGAAAACCATGTTGATGCACTTGAGCATAACCACATGGTCCTCTTCAACTCTTTCATTAAAAAAAAAAAACGCTCAACACACTCTTTACTGCTCACATTAGATGTAGGACAATACATCAAGCTGATAGCTGTTTTATGGTTTTGCCCTTTTTAAGTTTTTCTTCCTGCATCAGTTTTATGGAAATAGGTCCACTTAAACACTTCTGTATAAGACTGTTGGCTCTCGAGAAATGTTACGATAGGTATGCCATATGCAAGACCAAGGATTGTGTTGAGTCGTGGCAAGTCCAAGAGTATGCAGTTGAAAAAATATATATAATTGTTGCTTGGTCTCCTTGGCTTCATCAGATTGCTGAGCAGCCCTAGGATGAGTTATCCAGCAATGTCAACAGTAAACATGAACCAGTGAAAAAAAATAGGATCCCATTGAGACTTCCTCAAGTGAGATTAAAAGTACCTTTTTCGTTTGCTTACCTCTCATCCTTTTCTTTTGATTTAGTTGCTGTTTAAACTAAAAGGGTGTAGTTGAAATCTGGTATTTAGTTTTTCTTTTCAAGAAAAAAAATAAAAATAAAAATCTGGTATTTGGTCTATCCTGAGTATTATCCAATTTGTGCCGTACTATAGCATTGCCACTCTTCATGCTCCTTCGTTGACCCTGTGGACATTTCTTCATTTGTTCTTTATGCATTGAAATGCAGTCTATTGTTAAATAATTCGAAATCCACTTGTACTATGGAATTCAATAAATTTTCCCCTGGATTGAGCTTCATTAGATGGTGGATATATTTTTGGTTATCTTTTTAGCAGTATTTGCATGTGAGAACACAACAGAAATAACTTGTTTTAGAGGTAAAATAACTAATTTTTCTATATTTACTGAGATTACAATCTATTTTCAAGGATCCTCGTCTAAACTCACTTTGCACCATGGAATTGAATGCATTGGCCCTTGTTTTGAGCTCATTAGATGGTTGATATATGTTAGCTTATCTCCTTATTAGGTTTTGCATGTTCACATGGTGCAAAAATTTCATATCTCAAATGGAAAGATACTGCTTTGTACATGGAGACTGGATAATGAATTCTCTGTGAGCTTAAGGCAACTCAAACATGGTTTTCCTATTGAGCAAAAACTGATTTTGAAGTATTTGCACCCCCATTTTTCATGTGGTATTTTTATTTCTAAAAATGTTCTAGGATAAGAGGTCTTACTATGGAACTGTAAGAATACTAAACCTTCTCAACAACCTTAGCTTATACTGCCAGAAATTCCGAATTTTCTTACTGCCTTCTTGTATAATTAGAAGCAAGAAGCAATTTTTTTGTCAATACCCTTACTTTCTGCTGCTATGTGAGACCAGAATATATTTTTTTGAGTCTGTTACTTTTTCTTTGGTTGGTGTCTTTGCTTGATAAGAAGCTGTATTCTTGTGCATTTTGAGGAAGGGTTAGTGTAAGTTGGTCAAGTGCATAAGGGTAATTGGGAAATTCCTCATTGGGAATTTGCGTACTTGAATGACGTGGGGCTGTGGACCAAGGAGAAATAGTAATGCTACCTCTGCTTTAATTCTCCAGCAAACTTGGGCATGCATGACAGAATGAATTTGCTTTTAAAATTTTAATAGAAAGTAAAATTAGTCAATCATGTAAGATGTACCTGAGAACAAATGTACTGTTGTGCTTTTCAATTTTGGGTTATATGTTAGGATTTGTATGCATTGTGACTTATGTTATGATTTACCTCTTGTTAAATTTATTATGTTGTAGGTGAATCTGGTGCACCATCGGCTGCAGATCCCATAGCAATGATGGAATTTTACATGAAGAAGGCTGCACAGGAAGAACGGCGAAGACAGCCTAAACAATCAAAGGATGAGATGCCTCCACCTCCTTCACTTCAAGGTCCTAATTTGCCATCTATCATTGTTTGCCAGTTCTTCCCATTATTACATTAAATTTATTGGGGTGACTGATTATCATCTAGCCTTCCTGGGATTATGAGATATTAGAATTGAGCTTTCCTTACACCAGATAGAAACCACTTTGTACCATCTCTTTAATATCTGTCAATGGATCAATCCTGTTATGTGCTATTTTATTGATTATAATTCTATCTGCTCAAATTAGCTTTGCATTGGAATCATATTTTACGATTAAGTAGTTTGTTTTTCTTTTCTTGTGTGTTATGATAGGTCCCGGAAAAAAGGGACATCACATGGGTGATTACATTCCCCAGCAAGAGCTTGAGAAGTTCATGGCTAGCTGCAATGATGCGGCTGCTCAAAAAGCAGCAAAGGAGGCAGCAGAGAGGTCTAAAATCCAAGCTGACAATGTTGGGCATAAGCTCTTGTCTAAAATGGGTTGGAAAGAAGGTACCTTCTTTATTTGATGGTTAGCTTTGTAGTCAGTGGCTCTCTAGCTGTACATGTTTATGCAATTTGTGTTCATCTCTCTTGAATTCCCAAAATTTTCTTCTTAAAACATGTTGATTATTAAAAAAAAAAAAGAAAAACGAACTCGAGAATGGTGGTGGAATAATTGAATCTTCTCTTCATCCAGCTGATATAGTTGCTTTCTTCTTTTTCTGCTTCTTTGGGAGCTGAGAATTATTGTGAATTACATGTAAGTATGCGGAGTATTTAGAGGCTAGGGAAAGATCACATAAATATAATGGTCATTCTGTTGACTATACACATACCTTTTGAGGACAAAGAATTGATGTGAATTACATGTAAGAGGGTGTGGTACAGAGGCTGGGACAAGATTTTAAAAAGTATAGTATCCAGTCCCTTGAATATAGCATGTTATATAATTGGAATGCTAAAAGCTTTTAGAAGCGCATGCTTGTCCAATCAAATTAATGTCCTCAAGATATTATGGAATAATTCACTTTTAAAGTTGCAGTGTTTATTAAAGAGAGAGAGAGAGATTATGGAATGCTTCACATTTAAAGTGATAGCTGCATTTTAAGGAAAAAAAATTGCAGTTGCATTTACAATATATAACACGCAAATGATGTTCTTAATTTATTTCATATCGCAGGTTATGGTGACAATTGTAGGAGAGAAATACACACTCACACACACAAACACACAATTATCTTATATAGACACACACCTTAAACAGTGAAAATACCACACAGACTCTCGCACATACGCTATATATATATAATTTGAAGGATTACAGCCCCAGTTCTAAGGTATTGGGTTTGTAATGATGGATGTATTTCTTTGAATTGAATCATGAACGCAAACTGAGACTCGTAGAATAGATTAATCTTTTCCAGTAAATAAACTGATAGTGGACTTGCTAAATTTAAAGTGTGGGAGCAAGCTAATAGCCTCTTTTGGGTTAGTGAATAGGAAGTTATGTAATGTGTATAATTTGGATTATTGGCTCAGGAGGTGGAAAAAATTTGTACAGTCGTAGTGATGATTTTTAGTTACTTTAGAAAGAACCTTAAAATTTGCATGGAACATCTAGTTTTTCCTTCTTAATTTGGAGCTGGAGCTTCTAAATGGTTGACTCACTTTCTGATTGAAGGTTTGTTGCTTTTGTTATCCTAATTCTCTATGAGCATTTATTATATATTGCTGGGCATCCATACAATGTAATTGTTCTAGTCCTGAAGATATCAAATACAATCTTCATCTAATAATTTTTGTGAAACGTGTCATCATGTTTCCTTGAGGTATTGGCAAGTTCTGCCTTCTCTAAAATAACTGAAGTGGCAAAGCTTGACAAAAATATTACATAACTGAAACCTGCAAAGGAGGCGTGTTTGTCCCTTGCTTTTGGCAGATTTTTTAGGTCACGGGTCACCATGTTATAAAGTTTGGTGTGTGCTTCCCATTTCTTCAAGTAAATTAGAGTTTCGTTTAATTGGAAGGATGCTGCCAGCAGTTTTATCGTTCACATATTGTTATTGTTTCTCTGGCAAAGTAAGTAAATTTATTGTTTGTGTTATATGGTGAATTAAATGCTCCTACTGTTAGGTGAGGGTCTGGGAAGCTCGAGGAGTGGTCGTGCAGAACCTATTATGGCCGACAATGTGAAAGCAAACAACTTGGGAGTTGGAGCCTCACATCCTTGTGAGGTAACCGCTGATGATGATATCTATGAGCAGTATAAAAAGAGGATGATGCTTGGTTATCGTTACCGACCTAACCCTCTGGTAAACACATCTTCCTTTCTAACCTACTTTTATATGATTTTTGTTGTTTTTTTCCTTGCTTCTCTCATATTCTCCTTCGACAGTCTTTTATTCTTCATTCTCATCATGTTATCATTTTTCTTAAATGTGTTTGCAATTATTGTCTTTAAATGCAGAACAATCCTCGAAAAGCATATTACTGAAAGGTGTTGTGAGTGACAAGTAGCCGTTGTGTCTGTTCTCTGGTGTCCTGAGTGGATTCTAGGTTTTTGTAGCAGGGGAAAGAAAACTGGAAGGACGGGTTATCTTGTAAGAGATAAAAGAGATATAACTTAATTTATGCATATTCTACTGCTATCAGATGATTCATTTTATGATCAACACCGAAGTTGATTTTGAAATTCTTGCTAGTACTACTATTTTTTCTTTTAGGGCCCGTGTGGTGGGGGAATTGGGATGGGATAGGATAATTTTGTATCTTATTTAATGTTTGGTGTTATATAGAATAGGATAAAAAGTTATCTAGGCTCACATGACTTATCTTATGTTAGTGGAATAACTTAATCTTACTATTTTTTGTGGGATTGAGTTATTTTACTAAATCTTTTTTATTTTTTTATTTTTTTAAAATTTTTTTTATATCTCATCTTATGTACAAAACGTGCCTTTAAAGTAACTGTGATGACCTAGGAAGGTTAAGAAGCTGTTTTAACTGATTTTTGACAAGCATCTCATCCTTTTCACCGTCTTCTTTGCTTGGGACAGCTGAAATCATGTGTCTCTCTGATAATAATCCTTTCTGGGTCTTGTAGTATGGTTTCTGCGTGCTGTGGTTGTATGTCAATAGCTCTGGGATTTAATTGAGTTGGTCCTGCCTCGTTAATGAACTAAGCAATTCGGAACGGATATTTTCATTCATTCTGTTCCTTGGGAGAGTGAAGTTCGTAGGGACTAAAGATTAAATGGTGTTGAAGAATCTTTGTTTTCATTATTGAGGTCCTGGTCTCAAATTAATATATTACACGCCTAGAAGTTATTTGAACAAAAGAATACAGTAAGTTTTTGGTAGAAGCTATTTTTCATCTTCTTTGTCCACGGAGTCATTACAATTTGAAACTTCTCTGAGATGAAGCTTGAAGCTGCTAAAGCTCCGACTTGTGACGTGATCAATGCATTTAATTAAATTTATATTCAAAATAATTAAGTTCAGAAAATAATATTAAATATATATCCAGCTATTTTAACAGTAACTGCTTTTGCTTTTGTACACCATGTTAAATATTTTTTTTATTTAATCCATGTTGGAAGTCCTTCCTTAAAAA